>CAUYLG010071502.1:0-162574 GCA_963573385.1 Cacajao melanocephalus | reverse complement strand
GTGTGAGCCACCATGCCTGGCTCGTGTTCAAGCAGAGCTCTAAAGACACCGAAGTTCATATCCCATATGGGTGACTTTATTCCCACAAGAGTCACTTAGCTCTGCTTTGAACCATGCCCACAAATTATAGACGTTTAAACTTGGTTAGGCATTGTAAATCCAAAGGAGAATGGATTAGGGACTGCTGAATCATGACAAGTCAAACCCTAAAGAAAACAAAACACATCCTTTAGTAACAACTATGCTCTACATGTGTACAAGGTAATATGCACTAATGAAAATAGCAGTGTGGGAGGAATTAGAACTAGCGGGACTTTTTTTCTTCAAAATGTTATTTAGTATATACTTTAAATCATCTTTAAATTAATACAAAAAATTTAAAGACATAAAAATATACCGCCACCATGGAAAAACAATTCAAAACAAAAGCTCACTAATGGCAAATAACAGATTAGTATTTACATAAAATACAGAAATGTAGATATTGATGAGGCCACAGTTATATAGAAATAAAAATATACTCATGAATTAAAGTAAGTTTATTTTTGCCATTAAAGAAGAAAGAAAGGATTTAATTTTTAGAAACAACCTAGAATATAGCTTTTTTTTCCCATTTCTTTTAATAAGAAAATACGCAGCTGTAGAACAGCTTCTCTCTTTTCGGTAAAGGAAAAAGAAGAAAATTCGGCTATGACACAGGAGTGGCCAATGGTGTTAAGAAAGGAAGTCCTACTATGCTAAGGGGCTCCTATGTAAGAGGAAAAAGAGAGGACATAATTGCTAGATACACGTAGTATATCAAATCAGGCAGGCCTAGGCAACACCCCATCCCAGGCTCTATTTACTTCTGACACTTGCTTCTCAATTTTCTCAATTCAAAAAGCTTGGAGAATCTTTTATGCAGAAGTGTGCATTGCTGTTTTGGCTTTGGGCTGCATTAATGGGATCTGATAAATGTGCGGCACTGATGATGATGGATACCATCCCCTCCACCTGAAAACATACACGCCCCCAAACAGAGAAAGAAAAAAATGGCAAGTCACTTGAACACTGTGGCTCAGAAGCTTTCACAGAATTCTCTGGGGCATAAACAACAGTTCCTAAAAACCTGCTTTAAAATTGGTGAAATGAAAAAGAGGGCAGAGGCTATATGAAGCAATGAGGCACTAATACAGAACAGGTCCTAATTTTACAATTTGAAGAAAGATCTATGTGGTATATTCACTTCAACTGGACAGATATTTACAGTGTCTCCCAGGTACCATACATTTTCCAATGGACTCTAGGTTTTTGGACATAAAGCAAATGTATTCTCTAATTCAGATACTTCTCCTTTGCAGCACTTCCACAGAAATCAAACTATTAACCAAAAAACATATTTTTAGAAATATGTACCCAGCCTACTTACAAAGAATCTGAAGAGGCCTATGGTCACTGCGTAATATAAAAGAGGATAATTTAAAATGAAGGAAATAGAACATCTAAAAGGAGCTTTGGGATAAGATGTCACCATACTCCACAGGGGAATAAACAGCAGTAGTCAGATACTAAATTTTTGTGACAGAAAAGTCACAAATGGCAATATACAGGATTACACATCTTTTACTGCCCAGCAAAATTGAACAAGCAAAAAGTCCTTGCAGAGACTTTCAGGAACTAAATTCAAGATGCAATTCATCACATAGTTCTTGTATAAACAGCACTGTGAAATAAAGTCAACCACAACTATTTTTGTACCCAGGAAAGGGAAACCCGAAGACGTGAAAGTGGGTAATTAAATTAACCTTCAAATACAGTTTTTGCCCATGCTACAAATGAAATAGGAATTTTTCAGAAGATGCCCCTATAGACATGTACACAAAGATAGAACAATGACAACTGAACCAAATAACCAAACTCACAGAAAATTTGATCACTATTTTAAACTCCATACGACACACCATTAACACTGATGTTACACATTTCTCCTAGTCAGTGAAAATGAAGATGGATTTGAAATTTTAGTCATTAGATTACTGTTGACTCTCTTTCTAGACCATCAATATAAACCTTTAACGCATGTTTTGATTTTAAAAGGGAAACAAAAAAAACTGATATAAAATTCACTTAAATTAAAATGGAAAGTAACCTGGGGGAAAATGTACTTGTTTCCATTTTGCTACTTGATCAATATATTATTGATTAGTGAACATATTTCCAGTAAATATAAATTATGAGAATCATGGTTGAAAGTGATTTGCTAAATTTTACTTTTTAAAGTGGTAGTTCAAATTAAACCACATTTTAAATAGGGTTCATATATGCAAAATGCCGTGGGGGACGAGGGGAACATAGCCATGAGAATTGAAAGAAATTGAGAATTCATGTCGTAGATTTAATTGAGGCTTTTAACAACAAAATACACATGGTCTATAATGCGTAAGTCACATCATGAGGTGATTCTGAAATACTAATCAAATTTAGATATCCCTATCTGGGCTTAGAATGGTCTAGTGGCTTGCCATCCAAAAGTCAGTAAGGCCACAACAACAACAAAAACAAACTGCTGGTGCTGTGAATGAGTAAACATTCCAAAAACAAGGCAGCATTCCTTAGAATTACCTTTTCTTGACAGTTAATGCTCTTTGGGCAAGTATCTCCGTATCCACCGAAGGTTCTAAAAGAAAAACAAGGGCTGACTAAAAGAAAATTTCACACAAGTTTTCCTATGCTTTGGCAAAGGGCAAAGTCTGCTTCATTCTCTGCCAACAAAACTTCCTAATGTGAAAACAGCCATTTTCAATAAGGTTCCAACATTTAAATTTGTTGCCAGGATTCTGGGCTTGTTGTATTGACACAATGTCCTCTGGCATCTGAGCATGCCAATGCCTCTATGGTAAGAAAACTAATGAGCTTGTAAGAATGTCCTTACATCATTACATCCCCAAGAACACTGTGGATGCCAGAACTTCTCCACCATTACAACAGTTCTCTCTCTTTCAGTGGTGATATCTAGTCTAGACCCAAACCCACTGAACTGCAAAAGAAATGAAAGCAGGCTCCAGTCTACCCCTTTGCTACCTCCCATTATATGTCTTTGTCTTTCTCTCCTCTCATCTCACCAGACAAGGCATGTCACTAAGTGGCAGCTAACTGAAACAGAACTGTGAGTAATAAGGAAAAGTTTCGGATTGCTGTTACCAGCCTCCAGAGCAAAGCATCTTACTCAACTTTTGAGTGTTGATGAAATTGAGGACCACAGATAAATAAGTCACAATATCTTTTAATCTGTCTTGCTGTCATTTGTTTTAAACCTTTGATATATTTTAAGCTGTCCACTTCTCAACAATAAAAAGGATAGGGTCTTCATTTCTTCTCCTATCCTATTACTACATTCTATAAACATAAAGAAAACCAAACTTTGAGATAGCCCAGAAACTGGGTAATCAGCCCAAAATTATATGTATTGGCTGAACAGATTCCTAACATACATATTGCTATGGTCTGAATGTCTATGTCTCACCAAAATTCAGATGTTGTAACCTAATCCCCAATGTGATAATATTAAGGGGTGGGGCCTATAGGAGGTGATCAGGTCATGAGGGAAGAGCCCTAATAAATAGGATTAGCGCCTTATAAAAGAGGTATGAGGTAGCTTGTTTGCCCCTTCCACCATTGAGGATGCAGCAAGATTAGGTGCCATCTATGAGGCAGAGAGCAGTCCTGACAAGACACTAAATCTGTTAGCATCTAGATCTTGGACTTCCCAGCCTCTAGAACTGTGAGAAATAAATTTTCATTGTTTATAAATTACCCAGTGAAGGATATTTTGTAGCGGTGGCCTGAGCAGACTAAGCACGTATCAAACATAATACAAAGACTACGGGAGGCTCCAGTGAGTTTTACTTCATCAGCACCTGCCAAGTACAAAGTACTGGGCTACAATCTGGAATGAGACACAGACTTTGTCTTCTAGAAGCTTATAGAGGCTATAGCAAATACCTAAGTGGTCTACCATAGGTATGAAAGGGCTGTGATATTCAGAATTCAGAGAGAGTAGGGTACCTGAGCTCCTCTATGGAAAAATAGATCTGAATGGATTAAAAAAGAAAGGAACTGGCAAAAAAAGGCATCTCATATCATGAGAGCAAAAATGCTCCCAGAGTGATTATGAAGGGCAGCTAGTGTGGTGTAGTCTGAGTTCAGGCTGTGGGAGGGGAACAGTGAGGGCTGAAAAGTAACCTGAGGCAAATCACAAGAACTATGAATGCCAGCCACGGGGTAAGTACTTACAGGACTATGTTCTACAATACATTAGTTTGAGATCATTCCCCACTACTCAGGAGAAAATGAAAATACAAATCGTAACATAAAGTGGTATGAAATAATTCACTCAGTAAATAAGTAAATGAATAAATAAGTATGTACATATATATGGGTGTATATATACGTATACGTATTGCATGTATATGTGTGTATTCAATGGCTACTCCAACACCTATCACGGTGCCTTGTGTGAACTTGGAAGACTGATTTTTTTAAATGAATAAGGTCCATAATACATGAGACTCAGTATTAAGGTACTAGACACCATGGGCTACCAAGATGAACTGATGTGAATTCTATCCTTAAGGTGTTTTCATGTATATAGATGGGCCCCAACAAAGGACCAAGAGTTTGGGACTCTGGCTGGTACCAATGATGGCAGCCTTTAAGAAGGGAATGACCTATGATATGCCAGCCACCCAAACGCCATCCTGGTGTGGGCCAGTGGACAACTCAAAGTTCAAGAAGTAGCTAAAGATTGAAATAAATAAGTCCCACAAATAAGGACAATACTCTCTCTCCCTTCATCTTCCTACTGTCTCAAGGGGAAAATGCTTACCCAATGACCCTCCTTCCTTTAAGAGATGACAATGTCCCATGGGCATTGTTGTGATGGTTAATTTTACGTGTCACTTTGGTTAGGCTATGGTGTGCAGTTGTTTCATCAAACATTAATCTAGATGCTGCTGTGAAGGTATTTTTCAGATGGGATTAACATTTACAGTAAATTGACTTTAAGTAAAGCACGTTAGCCTCCATAATGTGAGTGGCCTCCAATTAGTTGAAGGCCTTAAGAGCAAAAACAGGTTTCTCCTAAGAAGAAAGAATTCTGCCTCCAGACAAACACAGAAAATCTGCCTGAGTTTCCAGCCTTTGGATTTAAGACTGAAACATCAACTCTTACCTGAATCTCTAGCCTGTTGCCAACTTTCCCTACAGATTTTGGAGATGCCAGCCCCTACAATTGCATAAGCCAATTCCTTAAAAATTTCTCCATGTCCCCAACCCCTCTCCACACACACATACAAAAACATACAAACATATATACACATGCAAATATCATATTGGTTCTGTTTTCTGTAGGACCCTAACAAATACAATTGTGATCTGGACTCTGGCTTCTTTCAGAGCCATCCCCCCACCTTTTTGCAATAGCTGTTTTGAGATGTCCATTTTGTTTCCTTGCCCACTTCTTTCTCAGAAGCAATTACTTGGATGGGCAAGGTTGAACTCTTCCCTCCCTGTCCTACCAGTTCTTTCTAAAACGGAACTTGAGGCACTGTGGGCACTGTCTGCTTCAGCCAACCTAAAACAGAGTACCACCAGCAGCCCCACCATACCAGACCTGAGCCAAGGAGAGACAGGCCTCCACAGAGATTGGCAGCAGCCTCCCTACTGATAAATGTGGCCTAGGAGTGTCCTGGTGTCTCAAGGCAGGGCATGATGGCACTCAGAATGAACTCTGCCCCATGTACTAAGAGGAGTTCAGTCCAGCAATTTCCTTTTCCCAATGCAGTCATCTTGGACTTCTATCCAACCAGTCTTCCAACCTTTCAGCTAAGGGCACACCTCCTCACACACATACCCCTTCTGCCTGATGCCCCCCAACCACTTGGAAGAATCTCCATGGTATAATTCCAGTATGGGCCTGTGTCTGAGCATCACCATGACCTAGAAGCCCTACCAATAAGCCTTATCCCATCTGGGCCTCTCAGACTCTTCTGCCAGTTTGAACAGTCAAGAAAGCTACATCCTCTGGATTCTGTAATTAGGAATTCTGATCCCTCACAAGGGCCGCAAACTATAATAAACACTCCTAATAAGCTGCTATTATGCTCTACATTAGACGTTTCAAAGCAGCTGAACCTACTAACTAAAAGAGCAATGGCCCGAAACTGAGTGATTCTGGGCTTCATGAGCTATGCCATGAGTAAGTGAATAAGGAACCAAATCATAGACTCAATCTCCCTTATTACTTAGGAAAAGTCACCAAGACTTCCCTGAGGAGCTGGCCCCAAACAAACCCTATGACAAGTTTCTATGTTTCTCAAAGGCCCATCTTTCTGTCTCTGTCTTAGTGTAATCCGAGGCTCAAGGGAAGAACATTTTAGAGTAAAGCAATAATCTTGGAGCCCAGATTGGAATTATCCATACCTCACTGCCCTTTCTAGAAAGGCCAGACCTGAAGTAAACACCCTTTCCTCTACTTGAGCTCACCTTAGAAGCCTGTAATTGGGAAAAAGGGCAAGTACCAGAACTGAAACTAAATGGAAGCAGGAGACTCCAGAGGAATTCCAAGTGTCTGGGACATGGATTCAAGCCCTTCTCCTCCACATACACTCAATCTTGTAAGGTCAATTTCAAGACAACCCAATACTCATCTATTATGTAAAGTGAGACATAACTGTATTTTCAAAGATTCTAAATCTTACTGCTACTAGGAAAACACTTTTGGACTTAGATTTGGTGAACGACAGATAGCACAGAAAGATAACCATGATCCAAAACAAAAACAGTTAATGGTGGCAGCAAGAGACATACAAAGTACTGTGAAGACCCAGGCAGGAAGGATCATGTCCCTTTAGGAAACATCAGTCTGGAGCTCTCAAGAGTATCCGACTTGTATGTTAAGGTGCCTCCTGGACATTTCTTCTTGGTAGTCTCAAAGGCACCTCAATTCCAGGATGTAGCAAACTAGACACATCTGGTCTCTGGTGGAGTTCTCCTTCTCAGCATGAGTTCCACTATACATTTTGTGAAACCTAGGGGTTTTTTTCACTAACCCACTCTTCCTTCTGTTCCTTCCATTGACATTACCTCCTAAATCCTCCTCAAACCCATCCACTTCTTCCCTTTCCACCACGTTAAGTCTCTAAGTTCCTCCAATGGTCTCCCAGCCTGCTACTGTCACCCAGTCCCATCCTCTAATCACTTTCCACTGCAGCTGTGAGACCTGATCTTTAATGTTTTCCCTCCCCTCTCATGATAGAGACAAACCTCATTAAGATGTCTCACAAGGCCCTGCAAGGACTGGCCCTCACCTCCCAAGTCCTGGCTCATGCCCTGGCTCACTCTCCCCACAACTCTCTCTGATACTTCCCAAGCCCCATCATCTATGAGCCTTTGTCCATGCTGTTCTCTTTGCCTAGAATGCCTTCCCTTTGTCTCTCCTTTGCTTAGTTCAACTCCTACTCAGTCTTCAGATTTCAGAACAACAGTCACTTCCTGGATCTCCAATAATAAGGTCTAACTTTCCTATTGTATGTTCTCACCATACCATATAGCTCTTCTTTATAAAACTTATCATCATTGCAATTCTGTTTCTATTTATCTCTTTATATAATGAATGTCTGTCTCTCCCACTAAACTGTAAGTTCCTTGAGAGCACAATTATGACTATTTCTATTTGACTGTAGAGACCTAAATAAAAACTAGCAGACCTAAATACAAATTTGCTGAATGAATGAGTATATTAAAGTAAAGGGTCCAAGGCCACAACAGAATACTGACAGCAGCAGCAGAGGTATTTAAGTTGGCACTCTTCTCACTCCTCTGGTGATTCTTCCTGATCACACTGTAGGGTTTTCAGTGTTTTCATGAGCAATACTGTTTAAAAATCATTTTTTTCCACTTTACTATCTAAAGCATAAAGTATTTAAGGAATACAGAGATTTCTAGCAATTTATGTAGTTTAAACAGATAATTCACTGGAGAGGCGGACATTCAAATTCAGGAAATGGAGAATCCCTATGAGATACTATACAAGATTACAATTCCCAATACACAGAGTCATAAGATTCTCCAAAGCTGAAATGGGTAAAAAAAAAAAAAAAAAAAAAAAAAGCTAAAGGCATCTAGAGAGAAGGTACTGGTCAGCAGAAACCCTACAAGCCAGGAGAGACTGGGGGCCTATATTCAGCATTCTTAAATAAAAGAAATTCCAACCAAGAATTTCACATCAGAGCCAAACTAACCTCACAAGCAAAGGAGAAATAAGATCATTTTCAGACAGGCAAATATTAAGGAAATCTGTTACCAACTGACCTGCCTTACAAGAGGTCCTTAAGTGAGTGCCTAAGATGGAAAGGAAAAACACACTGGTTACCACAAAAACACACTTAAATACATAGACCATTGACACTTTAAAGCAACCACACAATCAAGTCTGCATAATAATCAGCTAACAACATGATAACAGGATCAAATCTGTACATATCAATATTAATCTTGAATGTAAATGGGCTAAGTGCCCCAATTAAAAGGCACAGAGTAGCAAGTTGGATAAAGAGACAATAACCAACTGTATGCTGTCTTTAAGAGACCCATTTCATATACAATGACATCATAAGCTCAAAGTAAACAGATGGAGAAAAATCTACCAAGCAAATAGAAAACAGAAAAAGCCAGGAGTTGCTATTATAATTTCAGACAAAACAGGTTTTAAACCAATAATGATCAAAAAAGACAAAGAAGGGCAATACATAATGGTAAAGGATTCAATTCAACAAAAAGACTTAAATATACATGTACCCAACACAGGAGTACCCAGATTCATAAAATAATTTCTTAGAGACCTATGAAGAGACTTAGATAATCACCTAATAATAGTGGGAGACTTCAACACTGAGACTTCAATACTCCCCTGACAGTGTTAGATCATCAAGGCAGAGAACTAACAAAGATATTTGGAACTTGAACTTGGCACTTATCAAACAGGCCTAACAGACATCTACAGAACTCTCCATCCCAAAACAACAGAATATACATTCTTCTTATTTGCACATGGCACATACTCTAAAACTAACCACATAACAAAAATCGGCCATACAACAAACCTCAGCAAATTCAGAAAAGCCAAAATCATACCAACCACCCTCTCAGACCACAGCACAATAAAAATATAAATCAATGCCAAGACAATCGCTCAAAACCATATTACATGGAAATTAAACAACTGTTCCTGAATGACTTTTGGGTGAACAATGAAATTAAGGCAGTAATCAAGAAATTCTTAGCAACTAATGAGAACAAAGATAAAACATACCAGAATCTCTGGGACACATATAAACACCCCAATGAAAAGTTAGAAGGCTCTCAAATGAACAACACATGTTAATTACACCTTGAAGATCTAGAAAAACAAGAGCACATCAACCCCAATGCTAGCAGAAAAAAAGAAACAACATCAGAGCTGAGCTAAATGAAACTGAGACATGAAAAACCATATAAAACATCAATGAATCCAGGCGTTGATTATTTGAAGGAATAAATAATATCGATAGACTGCTAACTAGTCTAATAAAGAAAAAAAGAGAGAAGACCCAAAAGACCCAAATAAATACAATCAGAAATGACAAAGGGGATATTATCCACAGAAATACAAAAAAAAAAAAAACACCTCAGAGACTACTATAAAAACCTCAATGTACACAAACTAGAAAACTCAGAAGAAATGGATAAATTCCTGGAAACATACAACCTCCCAAGATTGAACCAGAAAGAAATTGAATCCCTGAACAAACCAGTAAGAAGTTCCGAAACTGAATTAGTAATAAAAAGCTTATGAACTAGAAAAAGCCCAGGACCAGATAGATTCACAGCTAAATTCTACCATACGCATAAAGAGCTGGTATCATTTCTACTGAAACTATTCCCAAAAAATGAGGAGCAACTCCTCCCTAACTCATTCCTTGAGGTCAGCATCATCCTGCTACCTAAAACTGGAAGAGACACAACAAAAAAAGAAAATTTCAGGCCAATATCCTTGATGAACATAGATGCAAAAATTCTCTATAAAACACTAGCAAACTCAATCCAGCAACACATCGAATAGCTAATCCATCATGATCAAGTAGGCTTTATCCTTGAGACGCAAGCTTGGTTCAATATACACAGATCAGTAAATGCAATTCATTACATAAACAGAACTTAAATCAAAAACCACATGAACATCTCATTAGATGTAGAAAAGGCTTTCAATAAAATCCAACATCCCTTCATGTTAAAAACCCTCAACAAACTAGGCATTAAAAGAAGAGAACTCAAAATAATAAGAGCCATCTATGACAAACCCACAGCCAACATCACACTGAATGGGCAAAAGCTAGAAGCATTCCCTCCTTGAGAACCAGAATAAGATGAATATACTCATTCCCACCACTCCTATTTAACATAGTACTGTAAGTCGTAGCCAGAGCAATCAGGCAAGATAAAGAATTAAAAGGCATCCAAATTGGAAAGGAGAAGGTCCTGAATAGCCAAGGCGATTGTTGAACCTCAGCAAATAGAATATAAAGCTGGAGACATCAAATTACCCAACTTCAAACTATACTGCAAGGCTACAGTAACCAAAAACAGCATGGTACTGGCACAGAAACAGACAAATGGACCAAGGGAACAGAATGGAGCCCCAAAATAATGCTGCACACCTAAAACCATCTGATCTTCAACAAACTAGATAAAAACAAGCAATAGGGAAAGGACTCCCTATTCAATAAGTGATTCTGGGATAACTGGCTATGCAGAAGATTGAAATTGGATCCCTTCCTTACACCATATGCAAAAATCAACCCAAGATGGATTAAAGACTTAAATGTAAAACCTAAAACTACAAAAATTCTGGAAGATAACCTAAGAAATGCTATTTGAGACATAGGTCTTGGCAAAAATTTCATGATGAAGACACCAAAAGCAATTGCAACAAAAATTAAAATTGACAAATGGGACTTAATTAAACTGAAGATCTTTTGCACAGCAAAATAGACTATCAACAGAGTAAACACACAACTTACAGAATTAGAGAAAATATTTGCACACTATGCATCCAACATAGGTCTAGTATCAAGAATCTATAAGGAACTTAAATTAACAAACAAAAAACCCCATTACAAAGTAGGCAAAGGACACAAACAGACACTTTTCAAAGGAAGACATATATACGTGGCCAGCAAGCATACGAAAAAACGCTCAACAATAATCTTTAGAGAAATGCAAATCAAAACCACAATGAGATACCACCTCATACCAGTCAAAATGGCTACTATTAAAAAGCCAAAACATAACAGATGCTATTGAGGTTACAGAGAAAAGGGAATGCTTATACGTTGCTAGTGGAAATGTAAATTGGTTCAACCATTGTGGAAAGCAGTTTGGCATTTTCTCAAAGAACTTAAACAGAATTCCATTCAACCCAGCAATCCCATTATTAGATATGTACCCAAAGGAATACTAATTGTTCTACCATAAAGACACATGCAAGTGTTTGTTCACTGCAGCACTATTCACAATAGCAAAAACATGGAATCAACCTAAATACCCAACAACAGTAGAACGAATAAAGAAAATGTGGTACATAGACACCATGAAATACTACGCGGCCACACAAAAAAATAACAAGATCATGTCCTTTGCAGCAACATGGATGAAGCCAGACGCCATTATCCTAAGCAAACGAATGCAGGAAAACCAAATACTGTATGTTCTCACTTACAAGTGGGAGCTAAACATTGGGTACACAGGGACACACAGAAGAGAACAAGAGACACTTGGGCCTCGTTCAGAGTGGAGGGTGGGAGGAGGGTGAGGATCAAAATACTACCTAACAGGTATTATGCTTATTACCTGAGTAATGAAATAATTTGCACATCAAACCCCCATGACACTCAATTCACCTATATAACAAACCTACATATGTACCTCTGACCTTGAAGTAAAAGTTAAAAAAAATAATTTGCTAATCTTGGATAACTTTAGTTATTACAACTTTTACATTATTTATTTCAAACACTCTCACTGACTGACTACAATGTCTGAGCACAGTGCTAGGTATTACTAAATAAGCCAACACATTTCCTGCCTGTGCTTAGTAGTTAACAGTGTGGGCTTTGGAGTTCCAGAACTTAGGTTCCAATTTCTGACCAGCCACTTAGGAGCAGTGTGACTTGAAAAAAAAAAGTTGCTTAAACTTCTCAAGCCTCAATTAACTCACTTGTAGAATGGTGATAATAATTAAAGTATGGTCATAGGTTATTCTAAGACTTGATATTCTAAGTGTAAGCATTATAATCACAGGGTCTTTTGAGTACTTTTATGAGTATACACTGGAGGTTAAATAAGATTGCTCTCTATTCTACTTTCAAAGAATTCACAGTCACAAGGATGACAAAATGATTAGTAAACATAATTTTAACCTACAGTCATAAATGCTAAACTCAGGTATGTATACTTGCTGGCATAGGATCAGAACATGCAATTTTATTACCTGATTTTACAATATCTACTCATGAATCACTAACATAATAATTCATAAATTACTAATATATGTTTTCTCTCAAGATAAGCTATTAAATGTCTCAATAGCTTCTCAAGCTATTTTTTCATCTTCATGATTATGATGGCTTGCTACATTTTTCAAAGTTTAAAATATATTGCTTAAAATACTAACGTGTGTATGTATATATGTATGTAGATGTGTGATCCATTTTAAATTCATGTAATTAATCCAAAGACAAATAGAAATCTTTTAGCATTACCTGTGTATTAGGTCACAATACCCTTTCATTAGCACTAAATAATTTTAATATTTCAAATTAATACTAATTAAAATGTGTGATAATGAAAATCTTTACATAAATATGTAAAACGATCTAAACCAATTATTTTCTAAACTATTCCTTGCTGCTTTTCATGGTTGAAAAAATATCTTAGCTACATCTACCTGATATACGACTAATTCAAGAGAAGCTATTTTTATTTAATCTTGATTGTAATTTCCCGCTACTTTTTTAACTTTGAAAAGATATATTGGTTCAAATACTTGCAAGCGTGTTTATGTATACATGTGTGTATGTACAAATGTATGTATGTGTACGTATAAACACACACATATATTCTCTGTTTTTCACTACTAGCTCCAATTAACTTTAGGAATAAGAAGGAAAATTTAATACTTTGAGGGATTTTTTCCAAATCCTTTTTTCATTAATTTTTCTTTTTGGTTTAGAAAGACCCTAGTAATTCCTTTTTGTGCTCTTCATTTTATTTTTCAAAGCAGTTGTCATTGCTTTTGCTCCCCTCTCATTTGAATTTCATCATATAAAATTTTTACAATATCAAGTTTTATCAGTAACAGACAATGCCACAGGGCAGGGTAAGGATTATGAATATCAATGAGTATATCCATTCCTTTAATTCTCTTCACTAATTATTTATAGTTAGGTTATTAAAAACAATTGACTCTGAATTATTAATACTGAGAACTATAATAGCCTAAGAATCAAACATGAAAGGTCCTTGGGGAAAAAAAAAAAAAAAAAGAAAGCTCCTGGATGGGGCTCCTGATTGCAGTCAGAATCCAGAGAACCTAACAGGTGGGTCATGGGGCAGGCTGAGCAGCAAAGGTTGGTGATCACTCAAGGAGAGAGACATCCTGAACTGACCAGAACTTATCAGGATATCTCTGCTAGCCCAGCTCTCCATTTCAAAACTAAATCAACCGATTATCCTCTTTCAGAATAAGTATTTTAAAATAATCTGTTCTCTAATATCCCTTCCTCTTCACTTCAACCAACTGTCTATTCCTTACACATCTTCTGCCACAAGAGGAAAATGTCTACTTAT
Source organism: Cacajao melanocephalus (assembly GCA_963573385.1). Classification (NCBI taxonomy): domain Eukaryota; kingdom Metazoa; phylum Chordata; class Mammalia; order Primates; family Pitheciidae; genus Cacajao; species Cacajao melanocephalus. The sequence goes on along the minus strand of CAUYLG010071502.1, from coordinate 148,651 downwards.
CCCTGCAGTTGGTGCTATCTTGACCTACTCCTGGGCTTCCATGCTACCTGAGCCTCTCCATAACCCCTATGGATCCTGGATCTTTCAACTGCCATTCAGCTTGCTCATCCGTCCCAGATTCCTCCTGGCAGGAGCCGAGATGCTAGGCACCCTGTAGTGCTCCAAACATGAGAGGGTTCACCTCTTACCAAGCAAACCCCTTATCCACCTGGTGTTGCTCCTCTGCCGAGTATCCACTAGAGCTGTCTCAGGTCCTTTCCCCTCACCACCTTTGCCCCTCTTGGGTGATAGATGACTTTGCTGCCTATATTCCTGAGAAGGTCAAGACTCTTCTAATTCCTACAAGCAGGTTTCACATACTCTACCTTCCTCCCCATCCCATCACTTTCATTCTCATTCAATGAGCCTGTCTCTTACTTCACCTAGAATAGAAGGCATCAAATGAGAATGTTTCCTCCACTTCCGGTGCTGCTTTCTGAGTTCCATTCTGGTTGGAAATGCTATTCCTCTCTGGTGGGAAGCTAATGTCCCTGTCTGTGCTCTGGGCCCCATTCCCTTCACACAGCCTTCAAAGGGACACCACTCTGCTAGTTACCCTTCGCTTGAATCTTTATCCTCTCCCTTATTAGCACTTTCCCTCAGCATTAAACTTCCTCAAACCCTTGTCTGAAAACAAAACATTAAGATAAAGTTTTTCTCCACTTCATGTCCCACTGCATTTCAACTTTACGTTGACTTGTCAGTCGCCATCAGTAGACTAAGCTCTTTGAAGGCTCTATCTCATTGCCTAGCATGGCCTGACACATAGTAGGTGCTCATTAAGTGTGTGCTTAATAAATAAATGAGTGAACTGAATATACAGAAATGTGCAGTGGAAAGGTCGTTGGATTAGATATAAGAACTTCAACTTCTAGCCCCAGTCTCAACATTTGTTAACGGTATAAACTAAGTATCATGAGTATACAACAAAGTAGTGTTATGTTTTAAATATTAGAAGGTATTTCTAAGGAAAGTGTGGGCTCTCCGTTTCCACTGAAACATGAGGACATATACCTCAAAAGCATATATTTCATTTAGAAAACATTGTTTTAATTCCATGAACACTATGCCCTGTCATATCTAACAGAAACTTTTGGTGTTTTGCTGAATATAGATGATGGATTGTTTGAAATCTTATTTTCCTTATATTTTCTCAACTTGCTAAGTATTTAAACTGTGATATTCAACAATTAATAACCATGAAGTAGTCACTGAAATTATTCTTTGTATATTATCGGTCACCAGAGGAGACAGAGAAGGGGATGAAATATATTCTCACCCTTAAGCTTAGAGTACAGTTAGAAAAATGGAGACTGCAATATTTTTTAGGAAGTGGTAGTATATGGAAAGACTTCTGAGGGAAAGTGAGGGGACCATTTATTTATTCCCATATAAGACATAAATGAAAAATACTCAATTACAGTACTGACTTGAGGTGTTGTTGACTCAGAGATATTTTGGTGGTCCTTGAAAGGTGAGTAGGACTAAGAATGGAGTGAAGCAGGCAATTCAAACAAAAAGGACTCTGTAACTAAAATTACCAAAAGAGAGAAAAAGCAGCTGATCAAATGTCAAGTGATGATGAGTAGGTGGGAGACAGAGGGAGGGATAAACTCCCAAGGGCTCTGAGAGTCAGATCCAGGAGCTAAACAAATGTTAAAGTAAATAAGGAACAGCTGGATGATTAATGCTTGCCTATAGCGTTTAGAAAGTGTCACCAGGCAGCAATGACCCTGAGGGACTGGAAGAGTAGTTAATAGGCAGACGGCTAGCAAGGTAAGATGGACCAGTGTAGTGGCACCCTGCTGCGGGAGCTGACATAAATCAGCATGTGACTCTATAGAGGACAATGGAGTGGGTTGATTTATGTGAGGCTTCTAGGTTTGCAGCTAAATCACTACTAAAGGTTGTCCTCTTTACAGAGATCTGAACGATGGTGGTGATATGCTGAAGCAAAGAATTTTGATGAATGAACCAGTTTAATGGAGATGGCCTTCTTTACACCTAAAGAATTACACGTTCTCAAGCAAGAAGAGACATTGTAGTGGGACATCTGGTTGAAAAAGTTCTGAACACAGATGGGATATGATACTGATGGCCAGATAAGTGTTCAAGGATAGGACTAGGATGAGGAAGTCGTAAGTGTAGAGGTGATATCTGCTGCTTGTGAGAACTCTCCAAGGGAGAAAATATAGATAGAAAAGAGCATGAACAGGAGAGCAGGTCTGTGATGCATGCACAGTCAGAAAGAAGGCAAAGTAATCAGCAAGGAAGGCTAGGAAGACTATGAAAGGTGGAAGAGAATTAAGACAGATAATGAGACAAAAGCCCCAAGGACAAAAAATTCTCAAAGGGCAAAGTCAGCAACATTAGTGCTATGGAAAGGCCAACACAAGAAATAATGAAAGAAGATCTTTGAATTTCGTAAAATAAAGATCAAGAGTAACACTGAAGAAAGTTGTTCAGTAGATTGGTGAAAATGAAAATCGGTTTGGAGAGACACAAAGATGGGGCATGGACCACTTGTTCAACATGTTTTGTAGTAAAAAGGAGCAAAAGAGACTAAGAGGCAAGAGGCACATGGTATTATGACAGGGAAGCCTGGGTGTATGGTAGAATTCAGAGGGCACAGGCCAGAGATCTTGGAGAGTGAGGATAAATGTGGAAGCAGGAGCCACAGTGGAAAAGGGTGATGTTGTCAAGCACAGATGAAGGGGTTACCACTGGAGCAGAGTTGGGGGACACTTGACTCCATCTACTATTGGGTAGGAAGCTGGAAGGATAATAAAAAGCCAAAGATGGTCTAAGGTGTTGATGGCAGAGTGCAGAAATGTAGCTTTGGTAGTGGAAAACAGAGTGCAAAGATATCTAATCCCAAAAGAGGGACACGAGTTAGGGGGAAAGGTCTACAACAGTCATAGGATCCAGCTCCATGGAGGGCAAAGCCAAAGGGAACCAGCAGCCTAATCTGACAGTTCTGCAAACCCAGCCTTCATTATTGCTCCTGACACAGGTGTGGGGGTGTGCATTCTCAACAGTTCATTAAACAAATACTTATAGAAAACAAATACTAATGTAGAGCTTCTAGGTGTAGCAGAGAGTCAGATAAAATCTAATGCATAAATTGAAAAGGGAGTAAAAGTGGAAGGTTTGTAATTACCCACAGTAACTTTATTTTTTATATATAAGAGTTTGACATAGTACTTCAGTCCATTAGTTTTATCTTTTTCTTCTTTCTAATATTTGTATCATCATTCAAAATGTCACTCATTTCAATTACATGCCAATGATCCTAAACAATGGTTTTAACCTATCTACTCAGTTAAATAGCAGATAATTTTTTTTGCTTGTACTTTTAGTTTATTACAGTCTTATTTTGAATGTTGTACCCACCCACATTTACTGTACACAAAATATATTTTCAGACACCAGAAATAAAATGAGGAAACATGCAAATGCTGGGTATATAAGCTGAATTAATATGACATTTTAACAAACATTGTTTTAAAAATCTAGTTTCATAATTATCTACAATTAATGGTTCATTGTTCATCCTTTTCTAAGCTTGGCTTTCACTTAAAGTTTTATGGTAGCTAAACATTAAATAAAGGATAACAGTACTGCTCAAAAAATGTAAATGTCACTGAGTAAAAATTATATCTTAATATTGTGTGAAATGGCAAGTATTTTAAAGTTCATCAGTTACATCAAATCAACTCAAAATTGAAATATTTACACTGTATCTTTTTAACTTTATATGATACTTATGACACATCATACATAACAAATTTTCCTAAAACTTATTTATATGTCTACTATAAAAGATACAATGATGCAAACAAGTTCTATTATGTTTGATTAAAAAAAAACTATGGACGTTTTAAAAAGTCTGGACTAGTGGTACTAATTTTAATCCATCTAATTCCTTTCTCAGACCAGTAATAGCCACTTGGAGATTATCCAACTTGTACACGATAAATTTCAGTTAAATTAGTATTAGTTCACTGAAGTCAGAAATGACTAATTCCAATCATTTGACTTCTAGCAAACTATCATGTTACCATCACAAAAATAATAACATTAATGTCATATATCCATGAAAAAGAGAATTTTAGAGAACAAGCTCTTCAAGGGCAGTGAACCTATCTATTTTACATACTTATTACACAGGTAGGCCTACTACCACACATGGAAAGGAAATACATAAATAGTACTACAATGATACAATTTTCTACTTTTTAAATTTTATTTCCATTAAAATTTGTTTAAAGTAATTCATGTTTTCTGTAAAAATTCAAAATGATAGAAATACATGAAGTGAAATCATACATATTTAGCCCTTTGCTCACAGGTAGGTACTGCTATTTCCTATATATTACTCCAGAAAATTACAATGCATTATATGTGATGTATGCATACATAACCACCCCATTTTTACAAAAATGGAATCATACTATGCGTAGTGTTTTGCAACTTGCTTCATTCACATAAAATGTCTTGGTGAGTTTTTCATGTCATTACCTATAAAGCTCCAATTTATTTTTAAGACTTAATATTCCCTTTTTATATATGTGATGCAATTTATTTAACTAGGTTTATACTGAGTATTAGAATTATTTTTTGAATTTTTCACTATTATAAACAAGATAGTAAAATTATTCTGTACTTTTAAAGGAACTTCTGATTAACTCATAGCAGTGAACTTTTTCGGTGAAAGAATATAAATACTCAAAATTTTAACACATCCTGCTAAACTGCCCTCTGTAAGTTGCAGTTCTGCATTATACGCAAGCTTGGCAAAAGATGCTTCCAACTACATACATTTTCTTATAAGGTAAATAATCATTGTAAAAATTCAGAAACACAAATGTAAAGAATAAAATAAAATTTTTATATAACAAGAAATAACTCAAAAATAATCTTTTATTGTGTGCAAATATTTAAATGTACATGTATTGTTTCTCTTAACATGTGATCATAAAATATGCAAATTTGTATCCTGCTTTATTAAATAAAGATGCCAGGAATAATTTCACCCATAATCTTAAATATTCTTTTAAAAATATGATTTTTTTAAGCCCACATATTTATTTATTTATTTATTTAACCAACAGTCATTTATTTCTGATTTTTCACTATTACAAATAATGCATAAAAGCATCTTTAATTGTATTTGTATTTCCTTGAGTTAAACAGGCTCCTAACAGTAATTAGAACAGGTTTTTTGTTTTTTTTTTTTAAAGTTTTGGGATACATGTGCAGAACGTGCAGGTTTGTTACACAGGTATTCATGTGCCATGGTGGTCTGCTGCACCTATTAACCAGTCATTTCAGTTTTAAGCCCCTCATGCATTAGGTATTTGTCCTAATGCTCTCCCTCTCCTTGCCTCCCACCCCTGACAGGCCCTAGTGTCTGATGTTCCTCTTCCTGTGTCCATGTATTCTCATTGTTCAACTCCTACTTATGAGTGAGAACACACAGTGTTTGGTTGTTTACTTTAAATGAATGGATGATACATTTGTAACCAGAAGTCCTCAGGTTTCTATCATCTGTTACATAGAACCCCATCTACATAGATGTCTTCTCACTTAGGCCATGACAGGCACCAGGATCTCATCAGATGATAACATCTGAATACTAATTTACTAAGCTGTAATTTTTTGTACATTCACAAAAAATGATTTTGTATTAGGCCACAGAGTAGCACTCAAAAACATTCCCAAACAGAAAACATACAGGCCAAATTACCTGACAGAGCTAGACAACTCAAAGAAATCTATACACATAGAAATTTAAAAACATTTCAAAAAAAATTTTAGGTCAAAGTAAAAAAGGGAAAATGAAAATCACCAGCAGTTTAAAAATGAATGATATGTGTGCACTATACACTAAATCCTACGTGTTACTAGAAAAGTAGCACTCAGGAAAATTTATAACCTTAAATACCTGTTTACAAAATGAGAACAATAAAAAGTAAGTGGCCGAAATTTTCAATTCAGAAAACTAAAAACAAGAGAAAGAAAATAAACATATAGAAAAGAGAAATTAATATAGATATAAAAAGATGAATGCGAAATCAAGGAACAGAAAATAGTACAGTTGATGAATAAAACCAAAAGCTGGTAATTTCAAAGACACATAAGCCAATCAAATCTTTGGCAAAATGTATTTCAAAAAGAAAGAAGATAAAATTATTACTCTCAAAATTCAGCTAATACATTAAAATTTAATATAAATGAATTTAAAAAATAAACAAGATGACCAATTTTCCAGGAAAATATAATTACCAAAATTAACTCAAGAAGTAAACCATTGAGATGAATATCTAAGAATAAATAGAAAAGGTACTCAAAGATCTACCTATTAAAAGGCACTAGGCTCAGGTCATTTTAGGTGAATTATACCATATTCTCAAAGAATAGGTAAATTCTATGTTACATAAACTACTCAGAAAAAAACAGAAAGCCACTCAGTTTATTTTGAGTCTAGCATAGAGTTTCTCAAACTTAGCAGTGTTACTATTTTAGACAGAATCATTATTTGGGGTGGAAGAGAGGCTGTCATGTGTATTGTTTGGTTTATCATAACCCTCATACCCAAACCAGACAATGACAAAACAAAAAAAAAGAAAACCATAGATCAATCAAACTTATGAACACAGTTTCAGAAAGCTTAAATAAAATCCTGGCTAATCAATATGTCAAGAACAAGCAGAAATACAATGTGGTTTTAGAAGAGAAAAACTCTATGAAGGTCATTATTGCATTAACAAATTAAAAGATAAAATCCACATGATTGTGTTAATTATTACAGAGAAAAGGATTTCATAAAACGCAAAACATTCATGGTAAGACTCTAACGTGCTGGAAACAGAAGTTTTCTTTAATCTGAAAAAGAGAATCTAGGAGAAACCAATAATAAACTTTTTATTAAATGATGAAATCCTAGAGGATCCCCAATTGAAGAATAAGACTTATTCTAGTCAAAGCAGCAACAAAGAAAAAAAAAAGCAAAATAAAACAAATATTAGCAATAAAGACACAACACTGTCTGTATTTTTAAATCTCTATATGAAGAGCTAAGAAAATCAACAGGCAAACCATTAGCTCTACAAGGATGTCAGCAAGGAGGTCAAATACATGACCAAAACCAGAAATTATTAGCTCTTAATTACATCAACAACCACCAATTTTAAAAACTTAGAAATAAATCCCATTCAAAATAACAATTTAAAATCCTTGCTATGCAAGCCCATTAAGAAAAAAAATAGATGAAACTTTACTGAAGGACTTAAGGTAATTAAAGAAGAGATACATCTCGTCCTTGTATGGGAAGACTCAATATTATACAGATGTTATTTTCCCCAAAATTAATTTATAAATTTCATGTAATCCCTAACAATATCCCAAATGGAAGTTGAAAGGAATTGAGAGGCTGATACCAAAAAGGAAAGCAAATAAATATAAGATAGTTGAAGTAATCTTAGAAAGGAATAACAAAAGTCTTGTCCTACCAGATATCAAAAAACATTGTGAAGACACAGCAATTAAAACATCATGATACTGGTACAGGAACAGATGACCAGATTATCAGAACAAAATGCATACTCCAGAGGCAGTCCAGTGAATACAAGGGAATTCAAAATATAAGAAAGGTAGCATTCCAAATCATGGGAAAGGGATTAGCTACTAAATAAATGGTATTGAAATAACTGGCAGTCCATTTGCAAAAAATACAAAATAATTAAATCTCTTTTTCACACAAGTCACACACACCCAAAATATTCCAGAGTAATGAAAGACCTAAGCCTAAAATACATATAAGCAGAAATGACTACATTACTTGTGTACGCCAGTGAAAAATGAAAATGCAAGACTTTCAAGACAGCAACAGCAGAGAATTAAACAAAGTGGGAGGAAGATGGAGGGGCTTCTGAGCACAAGGAAAGATAAATTTGACTACGTCTAAATTTAAAACTTCTGCCTGACAAAAGATACTATAAACAAAGTTAACAGGCAAGCCACAGAGGAAGAAAGCATTTACAATTCCTATGAGACAGAAGATGAATATCCAAAATATAAAAAGAATGCCCACCAACCAATAAGAAAAAGATAATCCAATATTTTAAAATGGATATAGTATCAAGGATAGTTTGTGTAAGAGGAAATTAAAGTGCCATTAAACAACCTCATGAATGTTCACGCAAAGGCAATTGCAAATCAAAACAAAGAGTTTTTTTATACCACAGATAAAGTTTGACAATATCAAGCGTTGGGAAGTCTGTAGGAAAACTGCTGGAGGGAGAGGGCACTGGCACCTGTGAGAGGATAACCTGGCAGTATCGAAGTGAAAAATGGACATACCTTCTACCCAGCAATTCTACCTTTCATTTTCTATTCTAGAGGAGAGCTTTCCACATGCCTGTTCACAAGGAGTCATGTACTAGGATTCTACGGTTGAACCACTCGTAATAGCCAAAATTAGGGAAAAAACCTAAATGACCATCAATCGGGGAATTATTTAAAAATTATGATACATACATATTATTTGTCATACATACATTTAATAAATGCTATGTAGCAGTCCAAAATGCACCCAACAATTGTGTTATCTGAACTGCCTTTAATGGCTAATGGCAAACTATGATATTACAGTTGGCCTGGAGACAATGCATAGCAAGGTCATCTCTAAATCAAAGGCAGAAATATTTTATGTACTTTTATCAAACATATTGGATTTTTTCAAACAGTCATTCAGGTTTTACATAAAAATTCTCAGCACATTTGAACTCTGAGATTTTCTCTCCAGTAGGTAAGTACAATGATATTTTCAAATTCATGGAATAGGGAGTTTGTTCTCTATTCATTCTCACCTAAAGTTTCAAAGAGATGTTGAGAATTTTCCTCAGATTAGTAAATCATGTACTCATTGTATGTTATATTTATCACTCTCACTGACCATGCTATGTACCTCTAAAGTCTCTTCCATTTCATTAGCTGAGAGTAGTGAATGAATACTAACAAAATGCTTTTTAAAAATAATAGCTTTATTGAGATATAATTCACACACCACAAAATTCATCTACTTAAAGTGTACAATTCAATGACTTTTAGTATATTCCCAGAGTTCTGCAATCATCACCATAATCAATTTTAGAACATTTTTATAATCCTAAAAATAAATTAGCAGTCACTTCCCTTGTCCCCCCAACCCCCGACCCCAACCCTAGACAACCACTAATCTACCTTCTGTCCTCACAGATTTGTCCTATTCTAGACATTTCACATAATCGGATTCATAAATATACAGCCTTTTGTGTTTGGCTTCTTTTACTCAGCGTATTTTCAAGGTTTAACCATTGTGTAGCATGCATCAGTACTTCATTTCTTCTTATTACCAAATAGTCCATAGTACGAATGTACCACATTTTATTTATCCATTAATAAGCTGATGAATATTTGGGCTGCTTTTACTTTTGAGATATTAACAATATGCTGCTATGAACATTCCTGCACAATTCAAATGCATTTTAAGAAAAATAACTCATTGTAAATGTCTGCTGGATGATTAAGAAAGCAGGACAATTAAAATACATGGTTTTCTTTATTCATTCCTAACAAATAATCCTTAATGAATCGAACAAGCTATTTTATAAAAATAATGAAAATAAAATATTTATTGATATCATATTAATATAATTAACTTCCAAATTAAGCTTCTCTTAAATGCTAAATTTTCAGAAATGAGTTTTTGTAACTGAAGAAATACTCTCAACCAGCAATGAATTTTTTAATCAGAATATCTCAAGAGAAAGAATGAAAGGGCTTTCTGGAAAGTGGAGTGGGGAAAGGATTAAAATATTGCCAGTCATTGAGGTAATTATGAACATTTTGGTGGCAAAGATAGTTTCCACTCTGACTTGGGGTAAATTTTATAATTATTTGGAATACTAAAATACATGGAAACAAAACTATTGAAAAGCAGAGGATATTCTGTTTTGAAAACACTTCCACCCAACGGATATGATGAAATGCTCCCCAAAAGTGCAAAACACCAAACAGATAGGAAGTGTCAACCCGAATGCTTTGCAGATAGGCCTTTCTTTCTGACAGTTACAGTAGGAATCATTATTCTTCCAGCCTCATTTTCTGAGTGTGGTTCTAGGAACGACAGCACCATCACTTCTCCTGAGGAGCTCAAATCTCCTGTTGTCCAATCCGACAACTGTCAGAGTTTAAAAAAATCTTTATTTACTGATCTTTTAGCAATTTAGGTTGAGCTCCCACACGAAATAACAATGACTCATAAGAATAAAACCTTAGCTGGGTGCAGTGGCTCACACCTATAATCCAAGCATTTTGGGAGGCTGAGGTAGGAGGATCGCTTGAAGCCAGGAGTTTGAGGCCAGCCTGAGTGAGACCCTGTCTCTAAAAAATAAAATAAAATTAGCCAGGTATGGTGGCATGTGTCTGTGGTCCCAGCTACTTGGGAGGCTGAGGTACGAGGATCATCTGAATCCAGGAAGTTCAGGATGCAGTGAGCCATGACCATGCTACTGCACTCCAGCCTGGGCAACAGAGCAAGACCCTGTCTCAAAAAAATATAAATAAAAAAAAAAAACTTTAATTTTATATTCATTCATTTACTCTTATGTGGGGAAAACTAATATAAAAGAAAAGCTCTCCCTGATTATTATCTGATTAAAAGGCAGAGAGAAAATAACTATTAATTATTTTAAAATATTATAATAAGAAATTTGAAGTAAAATGATTTATGACAGGACTTACTCTATAAACTTTCTGATTAGCTGCACAGAGTAACAATGGAATCAAAGGAAAGAAGATACACCATATTTCATTTAGAGACTAGAAAAGCAAAATGCAAAAATAAAACAAAATTTAAAACAGTTATAAGAAAACAGTCCCCCATTAAGTTGTATTCCAAAAATTTCTACATAGGTCACTTGTTTGCAACCCTGAATTCATTCTCCCATAAAAACTGTAATATAAATAGTCCTGATAATCTCAGACCAACCCAGAAAAGCCTATTTAATCCACAATGTAGCTAAAAATAATATAGACATACAACTTAAAAGGCAAAATTATTGTTGAAATGCTAATGGTTAAACCAAACAGAAAACAATTTAAATTCAATTAAAAATAATTTTTAAAGCTTTCATTTTGATCCTCCTATTCCATCTAATATATGAAGAAAAACAATAGTAAATGAAGGAGAATGAAGACTGGAAACCTTCTCCTGTGGAATTCTGAAAGGTCCGCTAGGCCCACTGAAGTGTTGGGAATGCTGGTGAACGAGGTGCGCTCTCCACTGCCTCCTTTTTGCTTCTCATTTCCCGCTACTTAAACAAAACCACCTCTTCCCATCTTCTCTTCTATCCAGATCCTTCCCATTTCCAATATTCAATTTAAGTCTTTCTGTTTCCACAAAGGCTACCTCAGTCTGGAAGTTTCTTGACTTAGACTCAAAGCCTGCTGCTCTCACAACTGTACACTGTTTCTCTGGTGATTAATACTTTTGGACCAGCACTGTTCTTGTTCTTTTTATAATAGGCATCTGTTAGCTAACAAAGGGATCCGACACGAGGGGTGGAAAAAAGAAAAGGAGTAAAATGTATGAGGTAACTAGAGAAGAGCTCTAACAGGAAGAGAAAGGAGGGAAAGGTAGAGAGGACGTGAATAAACCTGTAGAAGATGAAGGGAAGTAACGGGTAAATGGTGCTGCGTCAGAATTCATTCATAAAGTAGAACCATGAGCCCACGGTCTACAAAGTTGCTATGTGTGGGGAAAGAAAGCGAAACAGAGTGGCTATATGGCTGCTGACTGCTGATGTTAACATATTCATTAACTGTTATATTGAGTAACTCCTATATAGAGTGTGCCACTGGACAGTAGAAGGAATATAAAGAATTGTTTCTGATCAAGGACTTTGCAGTCCGGGATGGGGGTAGACAAAACACTATAGTAAATCCAGAATACATGAAAAGCCACAAGAGAGGTGGTGCTATAGGAGCACGAAGTGAGAGTAGGAGACTGGAAGGGGGCCAAGAAGCATGTCTATTCATTCCAGACACGTTTATGGAGTGCTGAACGTGTGCCAGGCAATGTTCTAGGTGCTGTGGATATACAGGGAACAAAGCAGGCAAAAACCTCACCCTTCAGGGCACTTACAATAAAAAAAACCAATACAACATTTAAAACTACAAGTAAAATACACGGCATGTAAGATATAGAATACTATGGAGAAAACCAGGAAAGAGAAGACAAGTGCTGTGTGTGTGTGTGTGTGTGTGTGTGTGTGTGTGTCTGTAATTTTAAAGAGGGTGATAGAGTAAAGCCTTGCAGAAAAGATGTCTGAGTAAAGCCCTGAAACAGGTGAGGCTGAGCACCGCAGCTATCTGCAGGAAGAGTGTTCCAGGCAGAGGGAATTGGGAAGCACACAACAATGCGTGCTTTAAAAAATCCAGAATAGGCTGGGCATGGTGGCTCATGTCTGTAATCCTAGCACCTTGGGAGGCCAAGGTGGGCGGCTCACCTGAGGTCAAGAGTTTGAGACCAGCCTGGCCAACATGGTAAAACCCATCTCTACTAAAAATACAAAAATTAGTTCGGCATGATGGCGGGCAACTGTAATCCCAACTACTCTGCAGGCTGAGGCAGGAGAATCACTTGAATCCGGGAGGCAGAGGTTGCAATGAGCCAAGATTGCGCCACTGCACTTCAACCTGGGTGACAGAGCAAGACTCTGCCTCAAAAAAAAAAAAAAAACTCCAGAATACAATACACTATTATTAACTAAAGCTCTAAAACAATAAAAACATGAATTTATTTTCTTATGATTCTGGCAGCTGTAAGTCCAAGATTAAGGTGCAGCTGTAAGTCCAAGATTAAGGTTTCTTCTCAGGCCTCTCTCCTCAGCTTGCCAATGGCCATCTCCTCTCTGTATCTTCACATGGTTTGTTTATCTCTGTGTGTCTGTGCTAATCTCCTTTATGAGGACACATACTGGATTAGAGCTCACCCCAATGACCTCATCTAACCTCAATTACCTCTTTAAAGGCCCTATTTCCAAGTACAGTTACAGTCTGAGGCACTAAGGGTTAAGACTTCAACAGATGAATTTTGAGGGGGCACAGTTCAGCCCATTAACAGAGGTCAAAAATGACTCCAGTGTTCTTGGCCTGACCACTTAGAACGATGGAGAGTCGTCTGACTCCCCATTGAAAAATGGGTAGGCTTCTGACACGTGGAGGACATTGGAAATGGAAATCCTAATAATAAAAAGACTGACTAACCTGTAGTAAGTGTTTAGTATGCACGTTAGGCACCATGCTAAGCACTTTATATGCATTATACTTCATTGAATCCTTACAACATCATTATAATGTTAGTACTATCATCACCATATACAGATCAGGAGGCTGAGGCTCAACAAGGTTATACAACTTTCCCAAGGTCACACAGTTAGTATGTGCAATAAAAGAAATTTAGATCCAAGCACTGTGATTACAACAGTCATGCCCTTAACCACTGTCTATTCCACTTCTGCCAGCGGAAGACATGAGTTGAAGGCATAAAACCATATGTAATAAAAAGCGACCTTAAACATAATACCCAAGAGATCATCAAGCTCAACCCCACCTTTCACAGAAGTAAGCAAGGATCCAAACAGTGATTATTTGTACAATTCAAGCTACCTAGGACAAACCTTAAATAGAAAATTATTTTATAATGCTAAAAAAATAGAAACAACCTAAATGTAGTTTAAAAATTATGGAATAACCTTTCAATAAAACACCATGCAACCATTAAAATAATGATAGAGAACTACACTGATTACATGGATGGCTATCTGTGTTATATTGTTTTTTTTAAGCAGATAATAACATTTTAGAACAATCTTTAAAAAATATTAACATATATTATGTATATAAGCAAAAACATAGATGACTATACACTAAAAAGGACAGACAGTAAGAAAGTGAGTAATTTTTGCTTTCTTTTTTAAGCCTTTCTGCATTCTGATTTTTACAGTAAATATGCATTGTTTGTAAAATATGAAAAATAATAATGCTATTGCTAATCAAGAAAGTGCTTTGAAAACTATTTCCTTTATAATTTGCTGCTCAAACTCCTCCCAGCTTGGGGCTGTCAGGATAGGCTAGCACTCCAGTCTTGTGGTAATTCCTGTTAAGTGGCTTTGACTGTACCTAAAGCAACACTCTGGGGGCCATTTGTCAATGGAAGGGTTTTAGAACTAGTACAGAGGATAATTGTTCTCACAGTTAATAACTCATCTAGACTCAGAGAATCAACTTTCCACAAATGAAGTGTCTGACTTCAAGAAGCACAAGCATATTATTCAGTAGTGTTTTTAATAATATCAAATCTGTCAAGACTGTCATTTATGTCAACGTGTCAGGAGTATAAAATAAAGCACTCATAATAATGTTTCAAAGAAGGAGGCAGATAAGGACATGAAAGAGAGCAAGGAAACTGCTTCAGGGCAAGTCAAACAGAATGTAGCTATAGCATCACACTTAATCTTTATTAATTCAATTTGGCTGGACAGCAAACAATTACTGAACTCATTTTTCTATGCATGGCACCATGCTATTCCTTACAAGGATAAAGATAAGTTAGGCATGTCCCCTTAAGGAACATTATCATTTTAAAATAAGTGGTCTATGACACTAAAACTCCTTTCCCTGTATTAAATGGAGGTCCCCAAATTAACTGGAAGTCATTTGATAACTAATTTCTCTTTTACAGGTGTTGTTTACAGTTGTTTCTTTTATTCTTTGCTTTTAGGGAGGTGGAAGGGAGGAATGGGATGAAATGAGGAATTAAAAGGCATAGTAGCAGAAAGGTTGTGAAAACATAAGAGAAAGCAATAAAAGAATTTAGAACAAATAAAAAATTGAAAAAGAGAACAGAACAATGAGAAGAACAGAAAAGTGGCAATCATGATAGAATCATGTCTGGCTACCTGCTAGGACAGCAGAAATGTGGTGACCCCTTCAAAGAGCATCCTGCATCTCCTGCCATTTGCTTCAGTGCTGAGAATGCATCAGAGAGCCCCTGGGATGGAAGGAGGCACTCCTCCTTCTTCAGGGCTTGTTTTCTGGGCTGCCAGTGGGAAAAAGTAAGAGGACGTTGATATGAAACCTTTCACCTGCCACCCTTTCCTTCCTTCACCATCCTGGTTGCAGGAAAAGCCATTCACACAGTTTGATGTGGTAGGAGCTCAGTTTCCCTAAACAAATAAAAGTGAGTTGGTTTTTCCCTGTGTAATTGCAGAATCTGCACATACACATTTGACAAAAGAGAACAAAGTACTCTCCTCGGCAGATTCTCACTCCAGATTTCCTATATAGGGTTCTACTGGTCCACTGGACAAGGAGGCTTAGTCTGGGGGCTCACAGTTATTAATTCATTTAGACTCAGAGAAGTAACTTTTCACAAATAATTTATTTCATCCTAGGAATTCACATACTCCATGATTTCTCCTCACCTTTGCTTCTTCAAGAATTAGCAGATTCCATTTAACAAGCTTTTTATTGACTATATGCTTTGCTAAACACTAGGGCTAAAATGATAAGAATGGTCCTGGTTCTTAAGGAGTTTACAATTCACGGAACGACATGAACAGATAACTTCAGTATAGCATCACAAAACTGTGTTTTCCAAGCTTTTTTTTTTCTGTGACCTTGAAAAAACTTATACCACAATCTTATATACAAGTACAGACAAACATACAAAACATCATTTACTCTTCTAGTCTATTCTGTTCGGTTTTATTTAACTTTAAAAAAAATGTGTCACAATTACAGGCTGAGAGATAGCTGGGGTGCTGTGGGAGAACAGAGGAGGGGCCCTCAGCCCAGCCAAGATTAGAAAGGGCCTTATGAAGATGAAGTTTGTGCTGAGAAGGATCAAAGTGAGCTAAACAGAGAGAGGAGGAAAGATATTCCAGGGAGAGCCAACATCTTGAGCCTTCGAAGCAAAAAGCATGCAGTGTACTCAGTTGTCCTACTGGCATGATGTTTCCACAGCACATACTGTGACCGGCGATGCATGGGGTGCTGAGTAGACAGGGGCATCGTAGCTGTCACAGAGCGGCTCTGTAGCTGGTGCTGCTGAGGCTGGGGCTGGAGTGAGGTGCTTAGCTGAAGGGTTTTTAAAAGAGAATCATCTGATTGGCCTTTTCCAGAAATCACTCTGGCTATGGGGCAACTTAGTTTAAATAGGGCCAAAAATGGAAGAAAAAAGAATAGCTAAGAGGCTAATGCAACAGTGGAATTGAGAGGTGATCGGAGTTTTTAACATGTGATGAGTGAAGTAGACATGAGATAAGCCAGTGATTATATCAGCAGGCAATAGAGATAAATGTGAGAGTCATGAGCACACAGCAGGGAGTTAAAGCCGGGAGTATGGATGGCAAAGGGGTGAGAACAGGGGGCTAAGGACTGAATCCATGGGAGCCCCCTTCTCTCAGTAGCAGGAAAAAGCCAAGGAGGTCAGAAGGAGAGGACAGCTGCAGGCAGGGTTAGAAGCAAGCTTACAGAGTACAGATGTGGAAGCCAAGGGCTCGCAGCTTGAGGAGGACTGCAGGCCTTCAAAATCAAAAGCAGCAGCAGGTCCAGTAGTAGTAACTGCAACAGCACTGTTTAGTAGAAGTAGGAGCAGCAGCCATCCCTCATGAAGCACTTCCTGTGTGCTGGTACCATGTTAAGTACAATGGACACTTTATAATATATATCACATATTCATTACGTTTTATCTTTATAATAAAAAAGCTATTATCATACCTTATAATGTGAGGTTTAGACAGGTTAACTAACTTGCCTGATATCACTCAGCTTGTAGCAGAGCCAAGATTTGAGCCTCTATCCTATCTGATGCCAAGACCTATTTTATTTTTTGTTTTTTTCTTTTCCAACTTTTATTTTAGGTTTAGGGAGCACATTTTGTGACACAGGTAAATTGCATGTTGCTGAAGTTTGGTGCATGACTGATCCTGTCACCCAGGTAGTGAGCACAGTATCCGATGGGCAGTTTTCCAACCCACGCCCCCTCTTCCACCCTTCTCCCTCTAGTAGCCCCCAGTGCCTACTGTTGCAAGGCCTATTTCACAATAACTCAGTTTACAACATGGAACTTAGTTGTGGCCTTTGCAAAAGCAAATGTAAGAGCATGCAGTTGTGGGAACACAGGAAAAGAGACAGTAAGGAGAGAAAGGGAGTTGACTTTACTTTGATTAAAAAGGACAAGAGGGAAACTAAACAGAGGAAGAAAGGGCTGGTTTCAGATGTGAGAAATGAACAGGTTCAGAGGCTGCAAGGAAAGTCATTCTAGCGAAAGTTTTTTAAAGAGGCAGGAAAGACAATGCGGAAGTGCAGGAGCCAGAACTCGACGGAGGTGCTGGCCCGCCGGGAGGGACATCTGGACGAGGGAGGGTGCTGCCTAGGAACTTCACACAAGATAGTAATCCAGACATCCCAGGGCTTCCTGTCATTTCATGTGTCCTTTTCTTACTTTCCATGGTCTCCTCCAAACCACACTCATTTAGGGCTTTGAATGCCACTGTCTCACATACAGAATTTTTTGTTTTTATAGTATGACTCTTCTTTAGACCCAAAGCCCTCAGGTACCACCCACCACTCATGTGCCTGGGTCTTTCCTCTGTTCCCCTACTGCCCTGCAAGAAGAATACACCATTTCTTCCCCTTCCATACTGTCCTAGAAACAAAAATTTTTTCTGAGGTTTTCTGAAATATGTTAGTAGGAAAACAGGGAGTGGAAATAATTTAAAGGATCTCCCCAATAAAAGCTGTCCCCAATATTTTGTTCTGTGTAATCAGAATGAGACCTGGATTCTTTTATATTCAGAGGCTCTACAATACTATCCTCATTTTTGTTCCACTGAGGCTTAATCCATCTTTATAAATTTTATTCTAAAAATAACTACTTTTTTATTGTTTCACTCAATTTTAATACTCTGCATGCACAGATCTGATTGTTTTCACATTCATTTATGTGTTTGTGATATGCTTTGTCTACAGGTATCTGCCTAGCACAACAGACACCCAGCACAACATTCACAAATAACTGTAGAATGAAAGATTCTCTCTTTAAACCTGCTCCCTTGAAGACCACCTCTTTCAAGGCAGTCTATGTAATCAACAGATCTCACAAAGCTAAGTACTAGTAGCAGAGCTCATACTCATGACTTTGGCCTCATTAGTTCCAGGTCCTAACAAATTCAACCAACAGATTTTTCTAAAACAAGTATTTAAAGGTAATAAATAAGCATTTATTAAGTAAAGATAAAGTATTTAAAGATAATAATACACAGGCTAAGGATTTATTTTTGTTTCCATATTGACAGATCTTTCAAACTCTGGAAGACTAAACACTAGTAGTTTGGATCTACCCAAATTCCATCAGTTATTAGACTCTCACCCTAAAAGAAAACATGACGAAAGAGTGTGTGATTACCCACTTACCCTTAGCTATCTACAGGGGCAATGGTACTTTCAACATTTACACATGTATGGGCCTTAGTTGATTTTCAGGAAGCCAAAACATACAGCATAGATTCACAATATTTCTAGGAATGTCTATATTTAGATGGAGACAAGGTCAGATGACTCAGAAAACTATATAGCTAGCTGTTAAGTTTTTAAAGTTGAATAAAAGTTAGAGACAAAACCAATATCCTCCCTCAAACACTTAAATACATTTTCTTCCTATTTCTGAATTCTTCTGCTCTAATTTGGGAATAACAGTGTCAGCTATCTCTGTTTCAGGTACAAACATGAAAGCAGTAAACAGAATGGAAATCCATGATTTAAAGAACTCATGCCTGGGTGGAGTACTAACAAAAGGAGAAAAGGTACAGGGAAAAGAAGCTCAAAAGACATTTTGTGCTCCCTGCATTTCCAAGAAGCTTCCAGCTATGACATCCTGGTGTCCATCCTATCATACTGCATCTCAAGCTATCTTTGCACTATACATGCAACAAAAAAATAGATTACTATTTCCTGGTTTCACATAGAAATGTATTCAAATAAGGGACAATCGAAATCTGTTAGGGAAAGAAAATGGCTAATACACAATCTTCCATAAGTGTACAGTCTTCCTTTAGCCTATGGCTTTCCCCTTCTACCATCCAGTCAACTCCCACTGCAGATACAACATGGTAAGGCTGAACAGAAAGAAAATGAGGATGGCTGAGGCTTCTTGTATTTCTTTCCAAATGCTTTCTTGCTTTTCTATAATACCTCTTCTTCCCTCTGTCAGCAATGACCATTGAAATGATCATTGGAAGCTGATTGTAACTCTAAGTTCTAATTATTATTTTATAGGCCTTTAAAACTGCATTACAAGGTATTTTACACAGTGTATAAATAGTTCATCTTAATTATCCAAAAGCTTTATAAAATCATCAACAATTTTAAAGAACAGATCTAAATATGATTAATTGTTTGTCCAGTATAAGTGAGGCAATGTTTTTGGCAGAGATTTATAATTCACTCCAGTTCAGTAATTAGTAAAAGCACATATAACAATGAATTAACAGAGCTGCATTATATAGGTAGTTATGCTTGAAAGCAGTACTAAAAATTATGTAAGACACGTACATTTTAATATGGAACATCAAATTATACATAAATTGCCACCTTTCAAACCAACTTTTCATAAAGTAATTTCTGTTGCATTATTTTAAAAATCCAATTTAAAACTGTAACCTGTTATCCAAAATTAATGCAAGTACATTTGTTGCTAGAGACTGAGTCTGTGACGTGGCTCTTTTGGCTTTTGTTTGATTTGTACTCTCAGTATTCATAAAACGGAAGCATCTTTTAAAATCGGCAACAGGGAGGGGGAAATTGAACCATATGTAAGGAAAACACAAGCCACTAATTTCTAGTCAAGTGTACTTGGAGTCATTAAAACATGTAGTCAAGTAAGGTTTTTGTAACAAGTTTTGGCTGATTTTCCAGATTTTCCACAGCAGGTAGGTGTTTCATCTGAATTGGTCAACCATCCATAGAAAGCCACAACAGCCAATCTTATGCGGCCAGCACAACCTAGAAGGGCAGGCAGATATTTTAGACAGGAAGTTTCCTGTTCTTTGATTCATGCTACTAGCACAGCAAACAACTAAATTTAACAACCATAACTGATTTCACCATAGAAATACCATGTGATTCCTGCCTTTTACCTGAAATCAACCAAGATCAGTCTTTCTAGAAAATAACCTCCCATATTCTCAACCTGTCCTCAGGACTCAGTTCACTGATTTCATTTCAATATAACAAATTTTGTTAGTGCCTTGGAATGCTATGCAACTTAATTATATTTTCATGAAGTTTAGTTAGAGAGTTCCTCCTAGTAGCCTACTCTTGCTCTGAAGTCAAATTAGTTGAAAACAAACCATATAAAAGTCAAACACAAACTCTAATCTGACTAATCCTGCCTCCTCTGCATTGCTTATGCCAGTGGTTCTCAACCTGCTCGAGGGGACATTTGGCAATGCCTGGGGACACTTTTTTATTGTCATTGCTGATGGGGGTGTCACTGGCATTTATAGAGATCAGCTAGTGGGTAGAAACCACGGATGTTGCTAAACATCCTATAATACAAAGGACAGCCCCCAACAAAAATTATCCACCTCAAAATGTTCTTAGTACGGAGGCTGAAAAATCCTGGACTATAAAGATAAGATTGAAGGTTTAATATGTACACGTGGACAACATCAGAAAACCTGTGCTGTTACGAAGAAAAAAAAAGAATGGCTTTCAATATCCATTTTTTTGTGATCTCTTATGTCAAGAGTAATCGATTCCAGCCCTGCTTTTTGGAAAAATATGGCTTAGCCTGCTGAAAAACAGTATTGACAAAGTCATATATTCATTTTCATAGTTAACATCTACAGCCTTAAAAAAGAACTACGCACCCCAAAATTATCTCCCCAAGGAAACAACTTTTTGTTCTTTCAGGAATACAATTACACATAGATTTTCCAAAAATTCATGTGGAAAGATAAACCTCCCTGCTTGTTTGCTTTTTCTTTCTTCTTTCTTCTTCTTTTTTTTTTTAAACAAGCTGGCAAAAACATAGAGAATAGACAAACTACAGAGTTTATCAAACAGATACACATGGCACTCTGGGTAGACTGAAAGCCACCAAACTCCACACCTCACTCTTGCAAACAGCACTTACTGGCAACCAGGACTTCAATAAAGAACCGATGGTCAGGCTAATGTGGACAACACAGCCACTTTGAGCCAAGCACATACAAACAGTCCCATCACCAGACTCCACCTATATTTATCCTAAACAGGCAGAATTGAGCAGTGCTTTCTCTTAGGAAAAAACAATTGAACTCCAGAATTTGAAAATAAAAAATTTCCATTAGGCACCTAAATTACTTCTAAAAGTTTTAGGAAATGTTTATCTTGCTGCCAAATGATAAATGTCCGGGACTGTGGCATTTTATTTCCTAAGATTCCTTGTCACTGTGAGGCTTTGCTTTAGTACTGTGGTCAAGACCCTACAACCTTTGGTCTTGTTCTGATGGCCTCAAGAGAATGGGTTGTCTTTAAATGTTCTGCATAGAAAGGAACCTACAAACATGCAAAGATTAGAGCCACCATGGACCTGAAAAGTCACTTTGATGTTAACTACTATTTCAAATAGGAAAGATAACAAGAGCTATCAATGAAACGCAGGTTGCACTACATAAACCATTGGCAATATTTTACGAGCTGGATCCTGGACTTACTCATGCACTGGATTTCTCATCTCTGGATTTCAAACATTCTATTCTGAATGGGTCTTGGGAGCCATTCTTTTTTTTTTTTTTCTTTTTTTCACAATGGCACAGGTTTCCTGATGTTGTCCAGGTATAAGTTATTAGTCCTTAAATCTCATCTCTCTATAATCTATCAACATACATAACATCGAATGTCCCAGAAATTCCAATATTATTACATCTATTCTCTAAGACTGCTTCTGCCACACAAATGCATTAAAATTCTTTGTTACATAGACTAGGTTATCCCAATTTTTGGTTCAGAAGAAAAACTTACTATGAGGAACAAAAAGAGACAGATTCCTACAACACATCTTACATCTGAAAATTCCTGATGAATTAAACACTAGAAGGTAAAAAATAAAAATAAATGTGAATATTTATATAAATCTCAATATTTATACCTCAACTGGGATTGAGGAAGAATTTTCTTGACACTGAACTACAGGCATAAAGCATGAACAAAACATTTGATTACACTAAGAAAATCTTTCTGATCAACAAAACATAAACAAAAGCATAAATAAATGAGAGAAATTCTGCAACAAATAGAAAAGACAAAGAGTCAAGCAACTAAATATTAATAGAGCTCTTAGAAATAAAAAAGACAAAGATAAACAGCTCAGAGGGAAAATAGCAAAAATATGAACATGTAATTTGTGGAAATATAATTAGTTAATAAGCCTGAAAAAACTTCAACCTTGCCAGTATTCACAGAAATGCAAATTAAAACAAAGAAATGTATTTTCTGCCTATCGGATTGGTGTCAATTCAAAGCAATAATACTCAGTGAGGCTGAAGCTAGCGTCCTAATTGATAGTCGACATGTAAATTGGTATATCTGCCTTTTCAGAGGCAATGTGATTGACTACATTATTAAAAGATTTCTAAATCTTTCCTTTGAATCAGCAAGTCCACTTCCAGGGTTCATCCAAAAAAAAGAAAAAATGAAGATGGCCTCCCATAGCCTTACGTCCAACCTCCTTGACACCTGTGGAGAGCTATGGTGATTCCAGTGCCTGATTACCTTGCCAGTCTCCTCTCCACCCACCGACAGACACACTACTGAAGCTCAAATGGGCTGTGATGATCTCTGGGAATGCTGCTGATCCCTCTCCTAGAACACAGTTCCTCACACTATCCTACCCCTTCCTAATCTATGCTCCTCACATTCTCCAGGGCTCAGCTTAGCAGGCACTTCCTCAGGGTCAACCTCTCCTGCTTCTCCAGCATTTGAGTGAAATGTAGCTCTTAGGCACCCACTGTCCACAGCATCCTGCATTTACCCAAAACCACAGCACTGGCCACACTATGTGGATTTTACTGTCAGTCATTAGTTCACAGATGTCTCAGTTCACTTCTATCATTGCGTGACCTTTTCAGAGGACACAAAAGTCTTTGCATGCCCATTATCTAGGGCTCCTTTCCTTATTCATACACCAAGCCTTTTTTTTTTCTTTTCTTTATTTTGAGACAGAGTTTTGCTCTGTCACTCAGGCTGGAGTGCAGTGGCGTGATCTCAGCCCACTGCAAACTCTGCCTCCTGGGTTCAAGCAGATTCTCCTGCCTCAGCCTACCGAGAAGCTGGGATTACAGGGACCCACCATCACGCCTGACTAATTTTTGTATTTTTGGTAGAGATGGGTTTCACCACGTTAGCCAGACTGGTCTAGAATTCCTGGCCTCAGGTGATGCACTCACCTTAGCATCCCTAAGTTCTGGGATTACAGGTTAAGCCACTGCGCCCAGCCACACCAAGCCTTTTGAGGGTCACAACACCAAGAACGTTTCTTTTACACATGTTCAACTATTCTGTAAGACATACCCTTGGGGTCAGTTGTCTGAGAGAACAAGACACCAGGCAGCAGATGTACTGAAGCTGCACATTTTATAGACAATGTATGTGGTTCTTGTGTCCTTGTTCAGTCTCCTTTAAGCCTCATCAGATGTGATTTTTACTTGTTTTGGAAACAGAACTCCTGGATAGTTCTCTTTATTATTTTATCTAGGACAAATTATTAATCCTATCAACAGAGCACATTATAGGGCAGCTTTCACTAAGACGAGAATTTTATAACAGCTCCTTCATTCCAGGAACTTTGGTAATAATCAAAGATGAAAACCAACCTAAATATTTCTCAAGAAACTGGCTAAATAAATTACACATCTATACAATGGATTACTGCACAACCATAAGAAAAGTATAAAATACTGACTTGGAAAACATAAGGAAATAGTGTAAGGTAAAAAAAAAACAAAAAGTAAAATACTGAATAATATTTTAATACGCTGCGGCAGGGTATGAAAAAGCAGGCACATGCATACCTGTGCTGGTTCATGGGTCAAATACCCCTGGAAGGACACACTTGTGGGGAGGGAAACTGAGTGGCTGGAGCCAAAATGAGGAGAAAGGCCTTTCCCTGTATAATCTCTTACTGTTTGGCTTTGTTGGTATATTTCATATTTCAGTAATAGCTTCCTTTGGATTTTTGGTTAACTAAGTAGGTATGAGTGTTTGACAAAACTGTTTAGAGGAGAAGCTCAAAGGCTAATCCACCACTCCCCAAATAAATCAAAACAAAACACCTTACAATTACCAGCGCTCTTGAACGAGGCTGTGGAGAGGTGGCAGTGCTGTCTTCCCTGCCCAGTGATGGAGCATGTTGCAGGGGAGCACTGCTGCCTTCTCGCTCGGGTCTGCTTTGCTCCTCTTTTGCAAGTCCTTCACCCAAATTTCCTGAGCAGCAACCACTGTAAAATACTTCTGCTGTCCAATAATACTTAGGTACGTTCCATTTTCTTAGAGGCAATGTGAAACTATGAAAGTTTCTTCTCATTAAGTGGTGTTGGAATCAGCCTTAAAGGAAAAGCAAAACGATGACTTTCTATAGCCAAGAGAACTAACTACAAATTCTGCTTTTGTGTCCCAGGATATTAGAAAAAGAAATGAATGGATGAACTAAAGAAAACAAGAAGAAGGGGAAAAAAAAAAAAGAAAGAAAATCTTCTCCAATAGACTTCTCCTTTTCCTTTGACTTGGAACAGCCATCATGGCTGCACAGAGAGTGGGGCTGTTTCTTCTTCATCAGTACTGGGCTACAGGTTCTATCTACATCTAGTAAGTTGTAAGTCATGCCTTAGATTTGTTTTCCCTGCGGCTGAAAGATATGTTCAAGGGAGTAATATGCTCTGGATCTCGTGTATTTTCCAGCACCAATCAGCTACCATGCATTATCTTCTCCCCACATAAACTAGCATATGGCTGTAGAGAGAAGCCCCTCCCCCAAAAGAGAACTGCAAAGAGAGAGAAAATTCAGCAGAAATCCCAAACAAAATATGATAATTATGAAACATTGTCTTGTCTTATTACCAAGATGAAAATAAATGCCTCCAAACAAAACTACTAAATTTAATTACCAAGTGTTTAAAAAGTATGCCTTTAATTCAATATTATCTGAAACATGGATGAGGACTAATAGTACTCAAAAAATGTTTAAGTAAGAAGAAAAAATTCAATCTAATTGTCTTAGGAAAACATCAGGTGAAATAATATTCATGTTATTACCAAACAAAGGGTGTTACTAATCTGAAATAAAGATAGATATTGAAAAGTTAGTCCTTGAGACAATGCATATGCTAACAGCTGATACTACCTAAACCACATAGCAGAATGGTTTTCAAATCCAGGCCTAAGAAATAAATTCAGATTCAACTAAAAATTAATTAAGAGCTATTCTAATTCTGGCAGCCATAACAAATTACCACAGACTGGTAGCTTAAAACAACAGAAATTTGTTTCTCACAGTTCTGGAGGCTGGAAGCGCGAGATCAGAGTGCCAGCATGATCGGGTTCTGGTGAGGGCACTCTCCAGGCTGCAGATGGCCACCTTTCCCTTATATCTTCACATGGCAAAAAGACAGTGAGATGGCTCTCTGATCTCTTCTTATAAAGGTACTAATCCCATTCATGAGGGCTCCTCCCTTATGACCTAATTATCTAAAATCATCACATTGGGGATTATATTTCAATGTATGAATTTGGGGGGGACATGAACATGCAATCATGAGTTTATTCTATGTCAGAAGTTACTCAGTGTCTTACACTATACAAGATGCTTTCATATCCAATATCTCATCAAGTCTTTAAAATAACCTTGTCAGGGAGGTATTATCCTCATTTTCAAGGGAGAAAACTGAATCTTAAACAAGGAGAATTGCCTGGGGTCATTCAGGTAATAAGTGGGAGCAACCAAACTGGAATCTGGACCCTCAAACTCCAAGACCAATGCCTGTTCTCTATAAATAATATTTGTGAGGTTTTCTTTCTGTGTCTTAAAGGCAACAGTTGTTAGTTAAACTCCATTTAGACAGAACATTGACAATGCAACCAGGTTATTCTGTCTGCTAATAAAATCTGTATTTAAATTGTTTTTATAGGAACAGAACATTTATGTGCTTTTTTCTAAGAGAGTGGAGAGAATGAAGTGGGAAGAGAAAAAGACTAAAATGAGACCAAAGAAAAATAAGCATTTATTTAATTGTTCCTCTTCTATTTCATACATCTTTTTCTAATTCAAATCAATTAAATATACTCAATAGCTTTTGTGCTTACCTATGTGCCAGACACGGATCTCAGTACAATCTTGTTCCTACTCTCAAAGATCTTGGAATCTAGCAGAAGAGTCAGACCTTCAAATAAAAATTTACTGCAAAGTTTCATGAGCATCAGAGTTAAAAAAAAAACAAAAACAAAAACAACAAAAAAACTGGCAATCCAGAAGAAGAAATGAATGCAGCATCCTGGAAAAGAGGCTCAGAGAGGAATCCCTTGCCAAGGATGTAGTATTTGGGCTGAGGAATGGGAACTGGCCAGCAGGAAGCATTATCTTCCAAGCAGAAAGCACTGGAGGTGAAGATGGATCCTACCCTACTACCTGCCTTTACAGAGGAAATAGCAGAAACTGACATACCTAGAATAGAATACCATCTTGGAAAATAGAGTAGTCAAATGTACACTGGAGTAAGCAAAAAGGGAGATAAAGATGGTGCCAGGATTTCTTGCTCATATCATAAAGAATGTCATTAACGGACACAGGAACTCATGCAGGAGAAGCAGACTTAGGAGAAAATCATGAATAACATTTGAGACATTCTGGAGTTCAGGTACTTGTAGGAGACCTCTACAAAGCATAATAAAATAAGTGACTCGAGATTAGAAGGGATGATGGAGTTCACAGATCTGAGAAATCATCCCTTAGGGAGTTTACAGAATTATCACTTGTTGACTACTCTAGGTTCAATTTCTTATAAATGATCAGAGGCTGAAGAAGGCTGTATCACAAGAAACAACTCTGATTTGTAGTAAAAACCCTAGGAGTTTAAGAAAACAGTACACTGAAACTCTTATTTATAGCAGTTCTGATCAAAACAGACATGATCAGCAAAAGTCCTATTCATACATTGGTTGGACTATAGATCTACAGATAGAATAAATAACAATTAGGAGACTTTCAAACACAGCTGTTGCCAATATTGGTTCTTCCCTGGAGTATTTGAGGGAGGGCCATTGTTTTCTCTCAGCCACAAGTATTTATGTACTTGGAGTGCTCCCTCAAATTTGGGTGTTCTTTCATCTATTCAAGAAATCTTGCCTGTCTTTAAAATGAGGGAAGCAAAAATAGGAACCCATGAGGTTGTTTTCTCAAGTTAAATGGAGAAATAATAAAAAGTATACCTCATTAAATTTTTTATACTAAAATAAAAAGGAATAAACTAGGAATCTTTACTGCACAAGAGCGCTGTTCTAAGTTCTGAGACAGAAGCCACACTGGGCAAATTCTGGCTGCACAATACTGCTCTAATTTGAAAGTCACAGGAGTCTTGTGCGTCCTTGGGCAAGTCACCTCCCACAATACTTCTCCATCTCTGAAAGAGAGGCCTCTGTCTTCCCAAGGCTCTCTGAGAGCCTGTGAGAAGTAATCTGTGGGACTTATTAGAAGGTCTTGGGAGAAATCTGTAAACAAAGCCCAAAGACCTCAGGGCTATGAATTAGTATAGTATCAAAATGCATAGCTGCTATTCACTAGTTCCCACCTTCTTTATACTCAAATAGTAGAGAGCATTCTCCTTTCTTCAAGTTTCAGAAGGATTCAACTTCTCCAGTCCTCCAAGATTTGGAGATGGTGGGAATTCCTTCTGCCCAGTACAGGAGACTGAGGAAGAGGAAAGTTTGCTATTCCTGATCAGAAAAACACCACATCAATGGTCAGCAGGAGGAGATGCTGGAAGATGTATCTGTGCCCAGAGAAATCAGGAAAAGAGCCAATGGCTGCTGTTCAATAAAGTTAGATTTGGGAGGCTTTCTCTAAAAGTTAATGGTTGCAAAGTGAGTTGAGTATGCATTCCAAGCTGACTCCCAGAGTGTCTGATAACTTCACAAGAAGGCTCAGATTCTTGCCCATCTTCTCAAAAGTCTTTTTGGGAGACTTTTCTTTTCTTGACTTTCAGGATTTAAAAATATGTTATCATTATAGAGAGAAGGTCAAAATGGTCCACTAAACCCTCCTTTTCGGGAACCTACAAATCTGAACTCTGGTAGCCTCTATAGACTCTGAGGCAAATCTTAGTGCAGGGAAACTTCTCTTCTGGTCCCTGAGCCCCATTCCCTCTTCTCTCCCTCGCAAGCTCCTTGCTTTCCTAGTTGTCTCTCACTCCTTGCTTAGCATCACTATCTTCATCTCTCCTGGCCTCTCACCCTCAGCATTTAAACTTCTCAAGCCTCTCCTGTGGTTTTCTTTTAAGCCAGCACTCAAATTCCAAGTCTCCCCAGCAGCAATCACCACCGTCCCCACCCCCGCCCCCTCACTGCCACCCAATCCCATTCACAACTAACCTTGAGAAAATTTCTAAATTCACAGCCTCTACTGTTTCACCTCCCACTCACTCTCAAACCATCTGTCCCTCCACTGAAATGGATTTTTGCCAAGGTCACCCACAAACTCCACGATAGCAAATTTAATGAATGTTTCTGAGTCCTCATGCCATTTGATAATAAGGATAGCATCATTCAATATTTACTAAGCATTTCTTATATGCCAAGCATGGTACTCCATACTTCTCATATGTTAGCTAGGCTTCACAATATGTAGATGAAGTAGGTTTTACAATTATACCCCCTTGATAAATTGAGCCTTTGCAAAATAATGTTAACAGGTCAGGCACCAAATATCACACAACCTGTGAGCTAGGCAGTTAGGATTCAAACACCAGTTCAACTCCAGAGCCCAGGCCCTCAACCCTGCAGGTTGCGGCTTCCTCTCTGGAGCATCAGACTGCACCCTTTGCCTGGCTCTATATTTTTTCCTACATCCTTCTTCGTTTCTATCTGGGGCTGCTCTTCCTTGGTGCACCCTTAAACATGGATGTCTCCAAGGTTCTATACTTGGCTGGAGGACCTCATCCCTGGAGGACTCTCATGCAGTCCCTTGCTTCAATTATCATACACAGAAATGCAAAATCAGCCTCCGTAGGCAGTCAACTGCCTGGTCTCCCAAACTGGTCTACCTCCACAGATGCCCCAGCTTCAACATGTCCAACATGGCGTCAGCTCATCTACTGAATTCAAGGTGCTCTCTCAGCATCCTGGAGGGCCTCCCTGCTAGCACTAACCACACTGTGTTGTAGTTAGTGGGTCTGTCTGCCTATCCTGTGTATCACCATTGTCTCCCCAGTGTCTAACACAGGAACTAGCATGCAATACATGCTCACACAGCAATTATGAAATTAAGTAATGCACAGCCTTTGGCTGGTCACGTAACCTCCCTAGACCTCCATTTCCTCACCTGGAAAATGAAAGAGCTGTAGCACAGGGACAGGAGTATGTTCTACCCTGCAAGCTGCCTTTGAAAAACAGGCTGCTGTCAAATAAGCTGAGACATGCTGCACATTCGCCTCTTCGCAATTCATTTTAGATATCACACTGAAAGCTCTGACAATCCTTTGTTGTTGTCTAAATAAGGATTTCTCAAACTTACTTAACAACAGAATCTTTTCCTGGAGTAACCCAGCCCCTCCAACATGAGTGTTGCTCCATGGAGTGTACACTTTGGCAAACCCCAAATCAGTGGTTCTCAATGTGTGTAGTGAGGGCAGAAGGAAGGGGCAGGTAGGGGGAGCCCTGCGCTACTGACATCTAGTGGGTAGACCCTACATCCTATAATGCACAAAACAGACCCCACAACAAATAATTATCAATGCAAAATGTTAATGATGCCCAGGTTCAGAAACCCTGTGCTAGACCAACCTTTATGACCAAAGTCCCTTCCAGCTCTTAAACTTGTTGATGCTCCAGATACAGATAATGGTACATCTCACTTAGAACAAAGACTAAGCAACGATGCATTCCTTTTAAAATAACAAAAAAGGTTTGATTCAAATGTTTTGTAACCATCCTTGACTATTTTCATATTTGTCTTCTTATTTCATGTGTTCTTGCATTTTATTATCAATCTTTTATTTGCAATGCATTTGTAGCATGATATTATGGAACAATCACTGGAAAACATTCACTTTATTTGGTCACTATTAAAAAATTAAAGAGAAATGTGACAGTTTACACCATATTGTGCAATCAGATGTTTTGCAAACATTCTGTGAAGGGTTTACCCAGTTCTTCCTTAAAGAATAACTTAAAAGTAGTGGGATGACAATTTTGTTTAACATTTCACTTTAGCTATAAAAAAAAATTAGTCTATGTTCAAATTACATTTGCTTCAGGGAAGAAATAAAAGAGAAATAAATTGCTTTAAATTAAATACATATCATGGATAAAATGAATAACTAGCAAAGAAAGATTTTAAATTGATTTTTTTCAGCCACCCACTTCCCATTCTTTCTTCACCTTAAAAAAAGTTTTGATTATAAATGATTTTGTTTGCTAGATTAAAAATTTGATAACTATATTAAAATAGGCTTTGTCTCTAAGTAGTTTCAGAGAATATTTGAAGACATTATCTTTCAAAAAATGCATTTAAATAATGATATAACAGTAATAATAATAACAATAGTTAACATTTATTGAGCACTTAGGAAATGCTAGGCAACTGCTTTGCATACACGATCTCATTCTGATAAAGGAATGCCTAGATACTGTTAATCCCATTTTACAGAGGAGGAAAATGAAGTTTTTCTTCAAGAAAAGGCATTATTCCTCAAAGTGATACTGTTAGGAAGTAGTAAAGCCAGCCCTTGCATCTGTCTGACTCTGGAGCATTTGATTATGAATAATGGGCTGTTTTGTTTGTTTGTTTGTTTGAGAGCAATTTAAAGCTGATTAAACAGAAATGTCAGTTACATGAAGAATCAGCAAAAGGCTTAATTCTGATGATCATGGCAATAATACTCAGAAGCCCCGGGGAGGCTGATCAAAGAAAAATAATTTTAACTGTTTTTATGCAGACATTCTCCTTGCAAATTGTCAGCATTTGAAACATTTCATTTATAGACGTATAGTCAATATGGCCCACTCCTTTTCTCAATGAACTTGAACTTGTCACCTCAAAAGCAGATTGGGCTGGTTTCGAAAACAATCTCACAGTTTTTGAAAAAATTAAATACAGAGTTACCATAGAACCCACCAATTCCACTTCTAGATATGTACCCAAAGAGAAATTAAAATATACATCCACACTAAAATTTGTATACTAATGATCAGAGCAGCATTGTCCATAATAGCCAAAAGGTAGAAATAACATACATGTCCTTTAACTGATGAGTAGATACATTGTGGCATATCCATACAATGGAATATTACTCAGCCATAAAAAGGAATTAAGTACTGATACATGCTACAACATGGATGGACCTTGAAAATATTATGCTAAGTGAAAGAAGCCAGTTAGAAAAGGCCATATATTGTTATGATTCCACTTATGTAAAATGTTCAGGATAGGAAAATTCAAGAGACAGTAATTTAGAATTTAGTGGTTGCCAGGGGATGGGAGTGACTGTTATTGGGCAAGGTATGAAAAGAGACATGTAAATGTTCTGCAATTAGATAGTGCTAATGGTTGCATAACTATAAATGCAATAAAACTATAAATACAATAAACCTAAATGTATGCTTTAAAAGAATAAAGTGTATGGTATGAGAACTGCATCTCAAAAAATTAAAAATATCACATTAGATAGCAGCAATAAAGAAAATGAGCAATAAAGCTCACGTTTATAACTTGAACTGGCTAAGATAAATATATGTGCCAACAGAATTTTAGAATTCTAAGTGAATATGCTGGTTAACCATACCGGCTTAAATCATTTTACATTAAAAAAAAACCCTCTATTCTGTAGATTTAAATTCCATATATGTTAAATAAAGCTGACTAAAATCTAAAATCCTGACCTAGAAGTATATTCTAATACACAGTAAAAATCATTGCTTTAAGAATATTATGGTTGTTAACAATCATTGACTTATACTGAACAATGCTGCTTCTGAAAACAGGGAAGTGGCCCTTATAGAGTGAAAAGGGAAATCTGTCATTCTGCATCTTCTGTGCCAATGCCCTTTAACTGGCATAGTCCAACAGAGGGTGACTATAGATTGTAGAAAAGGTTAACTAGCTAGGGCCAAGTGCATGCTCAGGAAAGACCTGAGATACCCCTAAACTCTCACCTCTGGCTGACCTCCAGGCTCTGTGCAAATAGAAAGTGATGGCTAAGGCAGAGCTGTAAACTGCCTGGTTCAGTTCAACATATACACAGAACCCAACTACAAAGACTAGGAGTTGTGTGTGCTATTTTGTCCCAGGTGTTTAAGGAAATTTCTGTCAATCACTAACCGACTGCTAAGCTAATAGAACAGAAACTTCAATGGATATATATGACAAGGAATATAGACTTTACAAAATTAATATAGAAACATCACTAACCAAATCAAAAACAACAACTACAATAAGCAGCAACAAACCCTTGGGAGTGGGGGAAATCTCATTTCCAGAGTTGCCACATTATAATATTAAAAATTACAGTTTTCAACAAAAAAACTATATGGTATGCAAAGGAAAAAAGTATGGCCCATACACAGGGAAAAAGGCAACTAGTAAAAACTGCCTGAGGAAACCCACACATTGGATGTTCTAATCAAAGATTTTAAATCAACTATGCTAAATACACTCAAAGAGCTAAAGGGGACCATGCACAAAGAACTAAAGGAAATCATGAGAATGATGTCTCACCAAATAGAGAAGATCAATAAATAGATCAAAATAGTTTTTAAAAGGAGCCAAACAGAAATTCTGGAGAAGCATAAAACTTAAAAGAAAATTTCACTAGAAGGGTTCAACAGCAGAAGGAATCAGCAAACTTGAAGATAGGTCAATTGAGATTACCCAATCTGAGGAGCAGAAAGAAAAAAGGAATGAAGGAAAATGAACAGTCTAAGACACTTGTAGGACACCTAATTATACCAATATATGTATAATAGGAGTTCCATAATGAGAGGAGAGAAAGGCACAGAAAGAATATTTGAAGAAATAATGGCTGAAAATTCCCCAAATCTGATGACAATTGAAAAACAATGTTTAATTAAGGGCAGTACTAAGAGAAGTGGTTATGTGAGTGTATGAAGGGCAAATGAACCAAGCCCCATGCCACCAGGTGTTTCTGACACAAGAGTGAAAGTCTGAAAGAACAGAATTCCTTGTCAACAGAAAGTCCATTGAGAAGTGGGTGGTGTGGTGAGTTTAACAGCACTATATGCTAAAGACCCTGAAGATGGCAAGAGGAAATGGCAGGCAGAAATCCAAGCCTCTACCTATGCAACCCTGGCCACTTTCACTGGCCTTCAGGCTTCTGCTATCATTGCTCTCTTGCTCCTTTTGCAGCTGTGCTGCTACCTCCCTGGTCTTCACCTCTCCTCACTGCTAGATCACTTGATGTGATACCTGCCCTCCTGCTAATCAGCTGCCTGCCCCCACCTCCACTCTCAAATCACCAGGGTGGTGAACAGCCACTGTTATGGATTGAGCTCTCCCTTATCCCTCCAACAGGAGTCAAAAGACTAAGACACCTACCCTAGATGTTGCAGAGTCTGAGTCACCCCGACTGGTCAGGGTTTCCAACATTAATCACATTTTAATGGCTGGTTGGTGGCTGCAGGGGAGCCAAGCTTATTTTGACACTTAAAAATATTTTATTACACTTAGTGATCTTCTAAACTCATTCTTAGAGGTTGCTATATTTTAAACATGTATGATAGATGGGTTATTGTTTTCTCAAATGAATCCTTTTTTTCACCTTTACAGTAAGTATTGTTAGGAAAATCAAGGTTTGATACACAATATTTTGCCTCCAGAAGCTCTTCTGTTTGTCCAAGGTATTAACGGATGCCTTGATGGAGGGTGGGTGAGGGAAGGGTTGTCTTTTATTAAACCCTGTACTTTGATTACTCTCTTTTGAGGTAGTATATTTAGCTGTCTGTAACAGATTATTTTTTAAAAAACATAGTATTTTTATTTTAATTACTGTGGGCTAGGAAAGGATTCTATGCGCATTTACACATAGAGTGTTTCGTTTGCCCATTCCCAGTATTTGGCACAATACTGACAGAAATATCCTGTACAGGTTATCTTCAACAGCACCTAATATCATTGTTTCTAAGCCCTCTGCTAAACAATATTAGAGTATAAACACATGCATGCATAGGAAGACGTATTTCCCTAATTTGGCCTCCTCCATAGCTATATTTGGTGGAATTATGAGATTTTAGGAATGATTTCTTTTGAGAAAGGAAGTAATCTTTCATAAGAGTTGAGACACAATGCATCGGAGAAAGTTCCATCCAGTTAGAAAAGTATGAAGTGATTTTAAATCTTCACAGTCACCAATTTTAGACCTTCATAAAATTTCAGAATTGTTTTAAAGCTTTGAGGGAGGTTATATGTTTAAAATAGGTTTGACTTAGCATTCCTATTACAAATTCTAAATCAGAGTGCTGAATTCTGAATACTGAAATTCTTCCTAAATATGTTTTAACCTAACAAAAACTACAGAGCCAAATTCTTCTAGCAGTAAGGATTCTGCTTCATAGGAATTTTAAAAGTTCATAACTATTAAAAAGTATAAATTTTCCTCCTACCCTAACACAGAATAAAAATAGCTTTTGTTGTATCACATTCTTTTTAAATAGTTGCATGTAACTTTTTTTCTCTCCTTTTTTTTTTTTGCTCTGCTAAAAATAACGTGAAACTCAACCAACCCACTAAAATCAAAGAATCTTTAACTTTCTTTTTCCCATACCTTCCAGTTTCTTAGATGAGATTTTTCCATATTTTAATATTTCCTGTGTTCTTACTTAAAGAAAAGCTCAGTTTAGACCTTTTATAATCAAATTCTTTCTTGATGATTGCCTGATTAATAGAAAGGTGGTAATTGTAAAGATAATGCTAAAATGATTTACACCTGTCTTTAGAAAAAAATTTTGCACTTGTATATGAAAATAAATTAGTGATATTCTGGGAATTTAGAATCTTGTTCCCTCAAAGTCTGCCATACTTGTATTTCACATTGTTGTAATATACAGGGAGCAGTACATCTGCTTTTCTCATCCACATCCTCACCCAGCCTTTGAAGAATGCTGAAAGTCTGGTGAAGTAAGATCCCCTCTTAAGAAAATCTAGATACTGTTTTCCTCAAAAGATTATTCTCAGCTCATGTGTTCAATAATCTTACCCTTTCCTAGATACTCTATCAGCTTGCCAGAAATAGATGTGAAATTCACCAATTCACAGTTCTCAAAGTGTCTGGAGCAAGTAAGTCACATTTCCAATAAATCAGACCACCCCAATCCCTTAGTCACGATATCAAAAGCTTTCTTACATGATGGAACAAAAGATTAAATTAAAACTAAAATAATCTACTTGAAATTAATTATTTGAAAGACTCTTTTCAAAGACAACTTTATTCTGGAATAGTCCATTTAAAAATATATGACTAAAATATCTGACTAGCATCTCTCTCTCCCTACCATGTGGCATGTATTTGTTGCTATAAACATACTTGAGAAGCTGAGAGCTTTGCTCCTCCTTTAGAAAAACTTACCATATGACCTAGGTCCACAAATAAAACAAAACATGTATTGTTTAAAGATGTCTTTAAGTCAAAATGTTAAGCACCTTTTTAAAAAATGGCTTTAATCTTATTTTGTTCATCTGTATAAAATTCCTAATTCAAACTTTCATTGAAATGAGAAATAATTTTAATGGCAGTTACCATACCAAACTTCCTTTAAAGGACAAAAATAAAGGAAAGCTATAAATGTGGAATTACCGAAACACATTTATAGATTAAGATTTGGTGCTGAGAAATTAGTATTCAAACTGTTTTATTGTATTATCATGTAGTAGTGGTTGTAATACAGTGGTTATCAATCCAATAAAATCCTATTTATTCACAGTATTTGAGGAACTGAGTGGCCTACAGTTAAATGAGAAGAAAATATAGTTCTAAAGTGAATTTAAACACCATACAAGCATTGTCACTCCTTAAAGGCCCTCTCCACCCTCATCAATAGCCATGCTAGTGTGCAACAGCCACTCATAGGGCTCAAAGCACTTGCTCTGCTTATCTCTTGCCCTAATTTACATATCTGCTTTTAAATTTTTGGTTGACCTTTCCAGTTCAGATTCTTAATAAGTGAGAATTCATCACATAATCATAGTAAGCAATAAAATTAACCACTATAAGTTAACTTTTAATATTTATGTGGAATACCCTTGAGAATTATATAATACTAATAATGCCTTATTATATCATCTATAAAAGAGAAACATATAAAGATTAACATCACATCTAATAAATATAATTTTAAAAAGTTAAATGATATTCTAAAGCCACTCAAATCAATAAATAACATCCTCACTTGCCTTCTAAAGAGGCCATTCCAGAACATGGAATCCATGATGAAGTGACTCAAGTACCTACTGTTCCATTCACATGCTACAGTGTGGAAGATGCTTTGCAGGTGAAAAAGTAACTAAACTACAAACACAAACAGCACCATTAACAAAACACTATGAAAAAATGATTTCAATTTATGTAAAAACACATAGGATATTTGCCTCACTGATTTCTACTCTCAGAGGCAATCAGGAAAATAAAATTGGGGTTGACAAGATTATACTCTGATGATTAAGTTTTAGACAGATGCCATATATGTGGTACATATATGGATATTCATTATTTCATAATTTGCCTGAGTAAGTTTTCAATTGCTTTGTTCATTCTTACCCCACGGCTTATAGAAAATATCATTTGACAAGTCCATATTCACAGAATCTTTGCGATGAGGATTCCCAAGAAAGAACACTTACCTGAGGTGTCTCATCCTCACTCAGAGGGAAGCACTTCTAGGAAAATAGGTGTCCCCTCAACCAGACTCCAAAAAATGCCAGTCCTAAAGAGTATACTTTTTCTGTAAGCCAACTATATGGGCTGCAGAATTAATAACCTAGTAGAAGGCTAAATATTAAAGAACTAAACATACACCTTAAAAAGTCAGAAAAAATCGCAAAAAGAATAAACCCAAAGAAAGAAAAGTGAAGAAATAAGGATAATGGAAATAATATAATGAAACAGAAAAGGGATGCAATAGAACAATACATAAAATTAGCAAAGCCACAAATTGGTGCTTTAAAAAGATGATGAGGCCAGGCACGGTGGCTCACGCCTGTAATCCCAGCACTTTGGGAGGCCGAGGTGGGTGGATCACAAGGTCAAGTGATAGAGACCATCCTGGCCAACATGGTGAAACCCTGTCTCTACTAAAAATACAAAAATTAGCTGGGCGTGGTGGCATGCACCTGTAGTCCCAGCTACTCAGGAGGCTGAGGCAGGAGAATTGCTTGAACCCAGGAGGCGAAGGTTGCAGTGAGCCGAGATCGCACCACTGCACTGCAGCCTGGCGCCTGGCAACAGAGCGAGACTCTGTCTCAAAAAAAAATGATGAGATGATGAAACTGATAAATCTCTGGTGTACCTGATCAGTAAAAAAGAATGAACAATTCTAGTAAGGAAAAGAGGAACAAAGCTACATATGCAGTTGGTTGTAAAAAGACAGGAGAATCTGATGAACATTATGCTAATAAATTTGAAAATGCAGGCGAAATGGACAAATTCCTAACATCCATAACCAAATAATATAAAAATAATGTGGTGCCTAAACTTCAAACTAGCTGGTATATAAAGGCACTGTTAAACTCAGAAGAACAAGTTTTAGAACCTCAACTCTACTATTTCCTATTAAATTATTATTTAGTAATTTAAACTTTGGCTCCAAGTGAGTGAATCCAGTTTTTTGGTTCAAACAAATAAAACTAAAATTTTTAATTACAATATTTTACAGCTAAGTATTATGCTTAACAACTGCTCTAAGTTTAAGAATGATGTCCACATATTTTTAAATAATGTATTTAATCCAGAATTTTCCTGAAGTACTTCTGTTTAACTTTTGGGATTAGTGGACACAAGTTTATACATGCTGTCAAGTGTAAAGTGACTAGGATTTATTAACATTCTGAAACTTAGCTGAATGACCTTTGTACTCCTATATTTAACATTAACTTTGACTGCTTTATTCCAGTGCTATGTGAGTACAAAGAGCAACAAAGTCAAAGAATTATATAACTAGATGAGGTTTCAGCCTTTTACTTTATAGATGAAGAAACTGAGACCCAGCAAAGTGAAGTCCTTTCCCAGGTCATTATACTTTTTCATTCAGCATAAAGTTATGATAATTCTACATCCTGTGGAACATAATTCTGACCCATTACCTTAACTATTACGGTAATATGAAGCTATCGTTCAAACCCCAACATGCATCTCTCTGTGGCATACTATTTAGAGTTAGTACAGCCATTAATATTAAAAGGACTTTCCATACATTATATAAAGAGACTATTTTCCTATTTAATTCCCAGACTCACCTATTATTCTTTTAAATTAACTGCATTTTCATACATAAAAATCTATCATAAATAAGAGAAAAGGAGGAAATTGTTTTATCACTGACACACAAGTTGAATTTTGTGATTAATAGTTAAAGTCTTCTCTGTCATAAATGTATAATTTTTCAATAACCATCTACTTAAAAGATGAGATTTTCATATAAAGCACAAAACCCTATCTATTATTTTAGCATCTCTCTCCTTTTATCTTCCTGGTTTAAATGCCCACCTAACTGTAAAGTTCACAGTAATAATCTGTTCTTCCTTATAATAACCTGGCACAATCTTATAGTCTTACTTTAGTTTCTCAGATTAAGGGTATGAACCAAGACTGTGTTGAACAGTGCTCCTTTGATTCATGCAGTTATACAAAAGTTATCTGTCAGATGGTAACACATATAGGTAAAAAGGGGAATAGTCAGATACTCAACCAAATTTTTTCTACATAATACTAAATTTTCAAATAATAAGACGTTTGAATGATTCACATAAGAAAATAGAAGTCTGGCATCATGGAATCAAAACATCAAGATGACTGAGTTTCCCTTTTTCATAAATTCCCAAGATGACCACCACAATGTTGCATCCTACATGATCTTCTTCATTGTGAACCTGCTACTCCATCAAGGAGTGGGGTCTCATTTCCCTCTCTCAGAATCACAGCTGGTCTATGATTCACTTGTAACTAAAAGAATGCAGTGGAAGTGATTCAGTATAACTTCTAAGCTTAGGTCAGAAGAGCCCATGCAGCTTTTATCTAGTTCTCCTGGGAGGCTTACTCTGGGGGAAATCCAACTACCTGGAACCATCAAGTGGAAAGGCTACACATAGATAATGTGGCTGACACTCTCAGCTGAGCTCAACACTTCTGCTAACCCTGCAAAGGTACCCAACATGTGAGTACGGAAGCCATCCTGGAAGTGTACCCACTAGCTTCTAGTCATCAGAGTCCCCCCAGCTAGTTGAAGCCCCACACATCAGAGAACAGAGACAAGGCATCACTGATGTGTCCTGTCCAAACTGTCAACCCACAGAATCCATGATCATAACAAAATGGTCACTGTTCTATACCACTAAGTTTGAGCTGGTTTGTTATATAGTTTGTAGATAACCAAATGAGCATATTTTGACCTAAAACAAAAACTATTAAGACTCTACATTACCGCTGAGCCTAGTAATAGGACGAATTCTTCTAATTTATTGGTTAGGTAACTAGATAGTCCAGAAAGCTAAAAAGATCCTTCAGATGTGACTTTAATTGAAGGGAAGATGAATCCACTGGGACACAGAGGATGTGTGTCCTTAACAAAATGGGACCATGTCCTATGTACATCCGGATATGAAGGACAGAAGGGGTCTAAGTACCAGGAAAAGGCTGGGCCAGGGAAGGAAGAGCCTTTTATAGCATAGCTATCTCATTCTCCAGTTACTGCTAAGTAACCTATTGAGGAAGCTATGGGTCTCCCAGGGGCTTGTAAGACAAAGAACACAGGCAAGGGGAGGGGGTAGATAAAGAACACACAAGTTGTTCCTCCACCCTTTGAGGTACAGGATGACACATGGATAATGTACAACCACAAAAGAGAGAAGGAAGCCTAAGATATAATTCACCATACAGCTTTGAATACCAAAGAGGAAAAATCAAGGATTATAACTACCTTTACCTTTTATCCTTCAAAATTCTGTGGATAATATATTTATGGTTTAAGTATCTTTAAGTAATTGATATCAAAATAATTGCAAACATTCATCATCAATTATTTGGACTTTTCCTCTAAATTAAAAAGACGATAGTGTTATATGAAGCACATTCATTTGACACCACACCACCAATTATTTATATGGATGGTATTAATTTACTCCTTTTAGGCTATTTTCTTTAACATTCTGGGTGCTCCTGGCAGTAAGTTATTCCTGGAGTTCTGGCAATAATAAACTCAAATGCCAAGCTCCAGAATACATTTCCATCAGAAATAATTTAAGGAGAAGCTACTTTCCACATGACCATTCCTCCATGCCACAGGCCATTTTCTTATTTCCCTTCTTTAATGCTGGAGGGAAGATATTTTCAGTAGATGTAGGGACTAATTCACTACCATCTGCCTCAGTGAAATCTACAGCCAAACAAAGGATGTTATATTTATTTAACCAAAATAAGTGAGAAACTACTAGCTTAAAAGCAAAATATTTGGATAGTCATTGTTTTAAGGGGCAAAATAATCTTATATTTCACATTCCACATTCTTCCCCAAACCTCTTTTCCCTAGTGTGGCAGGTTTACTGAGTCAATTGTGCTGTGCTAGTGCTATAACATTAAAGTAGGCTGTCACTGGCAACAAGCAAAAAACAAACAAACAAACAAACAAACTTTCAGTCATATAAAAACACAGAATGCTTTTTAAGATTATGGGCCCTTACTAAGCAAGTTTGATTTAACTAATTATGAATAATGGAAACCTTAGCAGACTGTGTGACATGCTCATGAATCACCTCCTGAGGTGTAAGCAAGTTGAGCCTGGATTTTCTTCATGTTATTTATTGCATTCTCTGCTTCTGAAATGTAAGCTGAATGGGACACCCCTCCTTTTCTCTCTGTCCTTTCCGTCTACTTCTCCCTCCTTTCACAAAGCTGTTAGTGGTAGATGGGAAGGCACAGGAGAAGAGTGCTTCTCCTTTTCCCTACATCGACCCTGGCCCAACCCAAATAATGTCAAAATAACCTTTTAAGAAATAATGTTTTCCATAGTTCAGTTAATGAATTTGGAAGGAAAAACTGCATAAACAGAATAAATCAAGGAGAAGTAGTTTACTAATGACAAAGATGAAACACTATTTGAATAAGGAGAGGAAAAAAATCATAAAATTGAAAGGAAAAATATTAGCACAGCAAAGAAACTTACCTATACAACAAAAGAATATATCTAAACCACAGGGAAGTAACTGTTTCCAGTGCCAAGAAAACCTATGAATTATGAAGCATGAATAACTATAACAGGAAATACAAACTGAAAAGTTTCAAACAGAAAATATATGCCAGCTTTTTCTATGTAATGTTTTGGCTAAATATCAGTATACAGTGAATGTGTCAGAATCTCTCACCTTAAAAATAAAAAAGCCTGCAAGGTAAAATAAATAAATAAATAAATAGGCAAGGTGAGAGTAAATATGAAAATTCCAATGACATCTAAAGCAACTTCTAGACCATGAATCAACAGCTTGAACCTCATAGTGAGAAGACTGTTCACTAATGCTATACATTGTTCAGCTTATGTTAATTTTTCTTTACCACATTATAAAAGGTATGTTTTAATTGATTTGTTCCAATATCCATTCACTAAGACAGCTTTATAAGCAGATCAAATCTTCATTTTCTTAAACTCAAAGTACTGTCTTACAATTTATACAGATATTTTAGGTCAGAAGCAATGGTTCATACCTATAATCCCAGCGCTTTGGGAAGCTGAGGTGGGAGGATCACTTGAAGATAGGTGTTCAAGACCAGCCTGGGCAACAATGCAAGATCTCATTTCTACAGAAAATTTAAAAATTAGCTAGATGTGGTGGCATTTGGCTGTAGTCTCAGCAACTCAGGAGGCTGACAGGGAGGGTCACTTGAGCCCAGGAGACTGAGGTTATAGTGAGCTACGCTTGTGCCACTGCACTCAGCCTGGGTGACAGAGTGAGATCCTGTCTCTAAAAGCAATTTAAAAAATACATAAAATAAATGAAGGGATATTTTATGAATTAATCTTTAAGTCACACATACCCCCTAAATCCTGTAACAAGAAGACTTACAAATTCTACATAAATTTTGAATCATTCATTTTAACTTCACGAAAACCAAAGTTTACCAAATCTATTCAAAAAGATAGATACCCATATATTTTAACAAAATGGAACTGGACCACCAAGAGAAAAAGAAAACTTGAAATTTAAATTCAATTTATCATGGAAGTACACTTACATTTTAATTCATAAGCTGAGAATCCAATTCAACATACTAATACTAATGATAGATGAATTTAAGAAATACATCTTTTGAAAACTCATCTTTCTCCTACATCATTTTAGTGTTTAAGAAAATTGAATACATTGCTCCCTAATTCCTCAACTCATTGTTCTATTTCTCCACATATAAAAGTCACTTTATTATCCTCATGAAAACTTTACAGACTGTATTAATATCTATGTTAGAGTTACCTTAATTTTCTCTCCAATTACTTTCTCTCTCCACAACTCATAACTAA
Source organism: Cacajao melanocephalus (assembly GCA_963573385.1). Taxonomy (NCBI): domain Eukaryota; kingdom Metazoa; phylum Chordata; class Mammalia; order Primates; family Pitheciidae; genus Cacajao; species Cacajao melanocephalus. The sequence goes on along the minus strand of CAUYLG010071502.1, from coordinate 105,523 downwards.
AGCATTTCTTATAAGTAATGGCATACACTGAAAGTCCCAAATTAAATAAGAAGAAAGAAAATGATCAACACTGGCTAAACACAATTGAATTACATTTTAGAGCTATGAATTTAAAACATTATGACAACACATAGCATGGTTCCTAAAGATCCCCAGGATCAGAGAATATGGCAAGTCATATATCACAGGGTATTGAAGAATACATTTTTTAAAAAAAACATATTATAGTGGGTGTTACATTAATGCTAAAGTCCCTGTATTTTGACAATCTGAAATAAGGGTTTCCTTTGTTTTTTTAATAGGAGCAAAATTTACAGGCAGATCCAAAAAAAGGATCATTAATCCTTAAAGCTAGCACCCCACGTGTTCTATTCAAAATTTTGAAGATATTTTAGCAACACACGGTCACAAAAATAATGACTACATGACAGCTATTTTTTTACATATATACACATATACAAATATATTTATATATTCATATTCTGTTCTGTAATTGGAATTCATTTCTCTTTCTCAAAACAAGGTCATTACATTTCACAAAATCTTTGACTACATTTAAATATTTTCCTTCCAATTTAAATCTATAATTTAAAATGATACAATTTGAGGTAAACATATCAGAAGGCAGTCAACCATTAAAATATTAATTTGTTTGCCAACTAATCATAACAGAATCCCAGCAATAATCTGAAAATATAATTGAGAAAAATTTTAGACCACATCTTACATCATTAGGCAGTGATCCTACTTTCTAAATGAAAATATTAGTAAACTCACAGAAGAGTCTTACCAGATAAAAGATACAAGGCACACCTACAACCAAAATTCCAGCAAATGGGTGAGAAAAGTCCCTAGAGGAGAGCTGGGCTTGCTAATCCAAAAGAGAGGAAGAGTATTTCTGTAACAGGGTACAGACTGCAAGACTACAAGGCAGATGAAGTAATGTCAGCCTGCAAGGCCCAGTGTGGCCAAGACAGAGGTTGGTGGGAAGCAGGAGAGGATGCTAGAGAAGCACTGATGATACATGGGAGGTCCTGGAAACCAAGGGGGAAGGTCAGGGCTTCAGCCTCAGAGCAAAGGGTATCATAGAACCATTGAGAGAATTTCACAAAGTAGTGTTGTAGGAGAGCTAATATGGAAACTGTGGAAAAAGATCTGGGGGAAAGGGAGAAGAACAGAAGGAGAGGAGGTTAATTCTTGTAATGATCTAAGCATGTGTTGTTGACAGGAGCCTGGTACCAGCACCAGAAACAATGGGACAGATGTGGGGGATGATAAGAATACAGTCAACTGGTGGGAGTCAACTCTTCCAACACCAATATCTCAAGAAGGATTTTGTTCCTTTGGCTGGTTTAGTTGCAAAGTGCATTATTTATAGCTCCAACATGAATTTATCTCACACTCAACAGTAATTCAGAATTTTGCATTAATATTTTTTAAAGTAAAGAAAACAGTCAAAGAAAGCAGAATTACTCAGTGGAGAGAGCACCTGGTCTCACAGTCAGGAGCCCACAAATCTATTTCTGGCTTTTTGAGCAATGTTGCTCATCACCTTGCACAACTGAATCAGTCTCAGTTCCCTTCAAAGAAAAATGGTAAAGCAAACTGATATGACTGTTGAAGTGTTATGAGGGGAGAAACAAACTCAAATCTTTGAAAGGGCTTGAAGTAAAACCACTATACAAATGTTAAACCACTGGCAAGTAATATTTTCTAAATATACCACATGAACCTTCAATTTTATCCAACTCTATACATTTTTTCTTTTGATAAGGACACAGATGTCCAAACAAATCAATATCAAAATTCACCATTTTACCTACTTATTTCATCCTTCCACGTCAGTGTTTGCTTCTAAGGTTAAAGACCAATCACAATCTTGATACAATTTTGAAACACTATTTGGTTATTAGAAAAAAACACCTAACATGAAGTATTTCCATAAATTCAAATCCAGGTCAAGTATTTTAGAACAAAAATAATTTAATGGTTGCATTAAACCACTGGGCAGGCTGACTATGAGGCAAGGTATCGATATACTACTACATAGTAAGTATCCCTTAGCTGGAATGCTTGGAACCAAAAGTGTTTCAGATTTTTTTGGATTTTGGAATATTTGCATATACCTAATGAGACATCTTGAGGATAGAATTCAAGTCTATACAAGAAATTCATTTATATTTCATATACATCTTATACATATAGCCTGAAGGTAATTTTATATAATATTGTTAATAATTTTAGGTATGAAACCAAGTTTGTGTACACTGGAAGCAAAGGTACTGTAAGGTATGGAATTTTCCACTTGCGGTATCATGTTGGTGCTCAAAAAGTTTCAGATCGTAAAACATTTTGAATATTTGGATTACATATGCTCAACTTGTCTTCATGAAAACAAAGGGACAAATGATAATTTGTATTTTGCATGAAAATTGATCATCAGGAACATCTAAAAGTAAATAGAGACAGTTCAGGTTTCCTCTTGGCCATTCAAATTGTGACTGCATGAACTCTGGGAGCCCAGCACCTTTGTATGACAAAAGTAAAGCTTATAGGTTATTAGCTAATTGGGAAAGGAGGTTCTGAACTCCTCTTTCTTAAAGATCTGGGTTGGTTCCAAAGTAAGTATAATCTAATATATGAGTTAGGTTTAGGTTTCCTAGAACTAGGAAGACAAACTAAGTACATTCTAAAGATACTCTGGAGCATTCTTTTTCTGCTCCTTAGTTTTAAATAGTGTCCCTAGTCTCCCATTAAGCTATGATATTAAAATAAACACAACTATGCAAACATAAAATTTAAAATATATTAATGCAAAACCATGGAGAAAACTTTGGAGCCTGACAGACCTGTATTCAAATCAGAGCTGTCCCCATTACCAATTTTTTTTTTTGAGACTGAGTCTCACTCTGTCGCCCAGGCTGGGGTACAGTGGCATGATCTCGGTTCACTGCAACCTCCACCTCCCAGGTTCAAGCAATTCTCCTGCCTCAGCCTCTAGAGAAGCTGGGATTACAGGCACATGCTGCCACATTCAGCTAAATTTGTATTTTGGTTAGAGATGGGGTTTCATCATGTTGGCCAGGTTGGTCTCAAACTCCTGGCTTCAAGTGATCCACACACATTGGCCTCCCAAAGTGCTGGGATTACAGGTGTGAGCCACCATGCTCAGCCCCATTACTAATTCTATATTGGGAATAATACCTCCAGCATGCTATCACTAGGTATATCTTGAAGAAAAAACCAAAAGGATTTGTTGAGAGACTTGATGTAGCACATGAGATAAGAAAGGAGTCAAGATGACTCCAAGGCCTGAGTAACTGAAAGGATATCATCAAACTAAGAAGGAAGGCTACAGATGGAGCAGGCTGGGTGGGGAAAAAGGAGGTTGTGCTTCAGACATGGTAAGTGGAAAGATCTAGTAGGATATAATAGAAAAACCTAGTAGGACATATGTGCTTGAATCATAGAAGAGAGTCGGGGTAGAGATGTATATTTGGGAGTGGTTGGCATAGAGATGGCACTTAAAGCCATGAGACAGGATGAGATTATCAGGGTAGTGTGAACAGATAGAAAAGAACAGACAAAAGAAGGCAGGGATCACTCCAATGCCCCAAGCAAAGAGAAGAGAAGTAGTCAACAAAGGGAACTGAAAAGAGTGATGAGTGAGACAGGAGGAAAACTGGGAGAGTAGGGAGCCCTGGAGGCCAAGCAAAGTAGCGTACCAAGATGGGCAACGATCAGCCATGCCAAACACTACTGACGGTGAAGTAGGGGGAGGACTGCAAACTGACTGAGGGATTTAGGAAGTTGGAGGTTATCAATGACCTTGATAAGAGCAGCTTTGGAGAATGGTGAGAGTGAGAACCTAAACGGGGTGGCTTTAAGAAAAACAGGAGCAAGGAATTGAAGACAGTGAGCATTGACAACTCTTCAAATTGTTTTTGCTTCAAAGGGGGCAAAGAAATTTGGCAGTAGCCAGCAGAAGTGACATCAAGAAAATATGAAAGAAATGTCAGAATGTTTGATGCCGATGGGAAGAATCCAGTAGAAAGTGAAAACTGGTGCTACGGGAGAGCTGCTTATGAATTTGCTGAGTAGGCAAGAAGGATGGAGATCTTCTGCATACCAGCGCTGGGCAGGACCCAGGTTAGTTCATCTTGGTAAGTGACAGAAAGCAGTATCTGTGGGTGTGACCTGATCATAGTGGGTCATGGCCAAATAACAATAATGGTAATCAGTCAGACCAATTATATTGTTTCCTAGGGATGGGAAGGGAAGAGCCTTTAAAGAAGGAAGAAACCATCCTGATCTTTAAATTTCTGACTTATCCAAAAAAGATGGCATTTAAGCTAATGGAGGTTGTTTTAAACCAAAAAAAAGACAGAATTATTTTTGACATCTCCCTGGCTTTTGCTGAACAGAAATGGAGACTCCAAAGAAATATTAAATCACTGATAGAGTAGAAAGGAAGTTACAGAATATATTAATCAAAGAATATCTGGGTTGTGGTGTGCAAATTTCAATCCCAGGACACATACAAGTTAATATTTTTGTTCCTAATCCTCTTGATATCTTAGTCATTATCTGCTTAGTGTACCTTAAATCAATGATCCTGAAATTATATTTAATAAGAAAACACTAATAGTAAAAATAGTGATATCTAAAATTACTGGGTGCTTTGGTGTGCCAAACCCTGGGCTAAATGTAATAGATCCTCTCTCATTTAATCAGCGCAGCGGTCCTCTGCAGGAACACTATTATTATTCCCTTTTCCTAGATGAGGAAGCTACAAGAAGTTATGTAATTTGCTCAACAAACAGCAAGCGGCAGAGCTAAAATTTGAACACAGGTCCCTGCTATTATGAAGCAGCAAAAACCTGTATATTGAGAGTGTTCATTTTAAGTTACCACACCAAGAACTAAACCCCAAAACAAGGATTAACAATTTCAAATATTTTAAATGTACCAGAAAAAAAACATTAAAATACTACTCTCTTGAATAAGCAAAATATTTCTTTTACCTAAGTGCAGCAGGCAGATAACCTAAGTTCTTCTATGTTACTCCTGAGACACACTGATAACCATTGTCTGCCCTCTGGGATGTCATCGTATACTAACACTACTTTTATAATAAGGGAAAAAATAGAAAGAAGGCTGAAGCATACTTTGTTCCAAATATCTAGTTAAGATGTCATGATGCTTCTCATATACTCCCATAATTTTCCAAATCACACGTCATCAGAAAATAAATGTATGTTGATACATTATATATTTCCAATAGTTTCTACTCATATCACACTTTTATTAATTTCATCTTCATCTGAATAAACAAGTTATTTTTAAACTCAGCATCAAAAATGATATAATAAACCACTGGAACACAGCCTCAATCCCCAACACCCCAACCTGAGCTGCCCACCTTCCAGACTGCCAACCTTTGTCACTCCACCAAACATGCTGTACTGTGCATTCACAGATCTCTGCTTATGCTGTTCCCTGTGCCACAAAATTATCCGCCCACCTCCCCAAGCAGTGGATACGGTGGGTGCGCTGTCCAAATCCCCACAACTGCCCTGAGTGTTGGCTACTAGCAGCTCTCAGCTCATCCAGGGATGTTATATCTTCCCGTCCACAGGCACTGAGGAACTGACTGGCATACATTAAAAAAAAAACAAGAGACACATCAACCAATTGAAATATATGGGATCTAAACTGGCCCCTGAATTAAACAAACAATTTTTTTAAAGCTATGCCTCTTAAAAATAATTGGAACACTATTGAGAGTTGATGATATTGAGGAATTGTTATTTTACAGATATAACAATAATACGTGGATTATAAAAAACATTTATGGAAAATGTGGTGTCTGAGATTTGCTTTAAAATAACACAGGATAAGTATGTAGGAGTGCACAGGAAATGATATTAGCCATGAGCTGATAACTGCTGAAGGTGGGAGATGGGTACATAAGAGTTTACCATACTGTTCTATTTGTGTCCATTTCGCACAATAAAAAGTTTAAACAGAGAGACAGAAAACCCATGAAAGGGAGGCAGGGAGTCAAACATACAATAGGAATGACAAACAGTGTCAAATCAGCCCACAGTATTAAGCTTTCACTTATATTTGCTTAAATATCATCTGGAATAAAATATTTAAACGAACAGATATCATTGGAATAAAAAATACTGGTGGATTCATTTGTTTTGAAATAAAACAAATCAAAATACAATGAATGAATTGATATTTATTTCTTTCATGCAGTACTCATGAAGGCAGGTAAAGCAAACAACCAAATTCTAACTCAAGGGCACAACTCCTGAAGTAAATCTAGACTTTTGCTATGCTATAAGTTAATGCCAAAAAAAATGCTAATAATTATTGAAAGCTTTGCTTTACTTGTATGACTTCAATTAATTCTCTCAAAAACCCAGTGAGGCCAATCTCATCATTATATACACGTTAGAAGCAAGAAAACTAAGGCCAGTAGGTGACTCCCAGTCTGATTCACATCAGCCAGCTCACTCCAAAGCCTAAGCCCCTAAGGCAGCGCTCTGGGGAACTGGGCATCACAGTGCCCTAACACCCTGCCAGAGAGTTAACAAAGCAACAACATTTGGGCAAACAGTCCCGAATAGTGGTAGGTGCTCCAAGCATCTGACTAATAAAATGTGTGGTTGACCCAACACTGGTATCACTAGACTGCCTTTCTGGTGGTTATGGTTTGTGTTATCTGCACACACAAATCACAGGCTTGTCTGGTTAACATTCAGTCCTATAAAGTTGTGTTGTTCCTAAGTGATAAGCCTACCCAAGAACTAAATTCAAAATCTAGCCCCTTTTGTAACAAAATGAACAAGTAAGTGGTTATCTTTTTAGACTACCATGAAAAACATAGGAAAGTTTAAATATAAACTGACAAATTTTGAGAGTATAAGTTGTTAGTAAAACCTGCAATCTCAAAATTTCCTTTCATGAAACAAGGCTTAGATTAAATAAATAAGTAGACAGGAGGATAACAAGGAACTGAAAACTAAAGTAACACGGTCAAACTCATTTTCAGGTAACAGCTTGCAAAAATAATTTAACTGAATAATTTATCTGCTAAAGAAAGGAAACAGGATTCAGAAGTTATAAGAATGATCTCTTAAACTCTGCAACCCAGGGCGGGGGTGGGAGGGAGGAAAACACCTTCCAAGTCACCATGGGGCCTTCCCCAAGTCTGCAACCACATGGCTGTTTTTTAGACTGGGTGGAGCAGAGAGTAAATAAACACAGTTTCTATTTTTAGCATGCTTTTCCTGGCCACTCTGAAATTTCCTAGTCACAAATTATTGCCTGTTATCTTTTAAAATAGATTTTTACTCAAGGAATTCATAGAAAACTTCTCAGAATCAGGAAAAGACATGTAAGTTATTACATAAAGCTAATTTATGAAGCTTTATTTTAGAAAATAATTTATTACGTAAAATGTATTACATATATCCACAAAACAAATAAACTGGAAAGAATGCTTAAAATATTTTTCATTGCAAATACAGAAGAGTAAATCTTTTCAAACTCCGTAGAATATTCATTACTGATATTAATACAGTAAAAGTTTACTTTTAAAAACTTGAACGATTAAAATTTTAAAAATGATTATCTTTGCAAAAATTAATACAATAAATCTATATCAAATATATAAGTTCGATATTAATTCAAAATTCTTTCTTTAAAATCTAAATTAATAATATGCTTAATGACTTAACTGTATTAAAAAATAATAGATTGAGAGTAAAAAGAACATATTCATTTGTATATTCCACATCTTCTTTATACATTTTAGAAAAAAAATCAAGGAATGATCTGCATACCTCAGGGCCAACTTATTCACTGGGTACAACAGGCACAATGCTGTACACGACTAAGATTGGAGTACACAACTAAGAGGCTCCCTGTATGCTGCTGCTATTCTGAGGAGGTCTAAAGAGTGAGCCAGAGCTGCTGCAACAATAGAAGCTTGCTCTGAATCAGTTGTTTGGCTGCTTATTTAATTTCAGATCCCTTTGAAAATCTGATGAAAACCTCTCAGAAAATATGCACATACCTACAAAATTTTTCAATTAATTTTTTTGTACAGAATTTCATCATTGGAAATTTATTTCCTTACAATAGAAAATTTTAAATGTTTGTAAATAATTAGACTTCTCATTCTCATTTAAATGCAAAATGAACTGGTTGCGTTCCAAAAAATTAAAAGGAACCTAAACTGTGCATGTAAAAAAGAAAGTACATTTTATACTAAAAGAAAATTTCCATTAGAAGGCTGCTGTTTTAGTTTGATACACAGGTTAAAAGTGGAGCCTGGTGTTTGACAACCAATCAGCTTCAACTTCTAGCTTTTGTTTTAATGATAAAAGAAAGAGATGTAGTGTTAACTGGGGAGTCACAGACCACTTTGCCAGGCTGGTATAGTATGTGTAAAGAAGTGTGAACATCCCCCAAAACCTCTTCTGGTTACATCACTTGCATCACTCACTGTGCCCACACACCCTGGGGCCTTCTGTGGCAAGGATAGCACCACTGACGCTGTCTATGTCATGAAGGAGAGGATTCAGTCCACAATTCAATGGAAGTCTGTCAGAACCAAAATAACCCTCAAAAGCATTCTCTAGTTTCTCCTGGAGTCTACAGGCTTCTGCTTGCAAAAAGGCTGCCAGAGCTGTACCATTCCTGTATTAGTCTGTTCTCATACTGTTATGAAGAATACCTGAGACTGGGTAATTCATAAAAGAAAGAGATTTAATTGACTCACAGTTCTGCAGTGCTGGGGAGGCCTCAGGAAACTTACAATTATGGCCGAAGGGGAAGCAAACACGTCCTTCTTTACATGGCATCAACAAGAAGTGCAGAGCGAAGGTGGGGGAAATCACCTTTATGAAACCATTAGATCTCGTGAGAACTCACTATCGTGAGAATAGCATGGAGGTAATCGCCCCCATGATTCAATTACCTCCCACAGGTCCCTCCCACGACATGTGGGGATTATATGGAAAGCACAATTTAAGATGAGATTTGGGTTGGGACACAGCCGAACCATATCAATTACTGACCGGCCAGCAGATGCACTTGGTTGTCTGCTTTCAGGCTGTGCTTTCAGGCTGTGCTTCCAGGATGGCACCTGGGCAAAAGCATTCTTACTTTTTCAGCAGCATACATCATGTTGATGGCAAAGCCTTAAACCAAAAGACAGTCCTCATTCAAGTAAGCCAACCCACCAGTAAACTCGCCCCCATGAAAACAGTTTTTCCTTTTTTAAAACACAAACACAAATTCTCTCTCCACCCCTGCCACACACATATATCCCAAATCAGTTCTCTAGAAAACCAGTAAACCCTAGTGTTAACAAAATGAACTCCAAAATTTGGTTTTTTTGTTTTTGCTTTTTTGTCAAGACTCTTAAAAAGATTAAGGAGTGAGATTCATGTTTCTGGTTCTGGCCAAATTGACAACTGTGCGGGCAGTCAATGCATCAAATGTTTTTCAGGATTACTGGTCAGCAGGCTTGACAAAACAGAACAGGTATGTAGAAAGCTCCGAGTTCCCACCACACATGGGACATTTTTCACCAAAACACCAAAGCCAGATTAGCTGCCCAACAACTAGGTGCTTCTCCTTCATAGGACCAAAGTTTTCTTACCATCACAATGTTAGAGTTCAAAGATAACCATTGCCACTATACTTTCCAAAAAAAGATCACAAAAGCTGATTTTTTTATAGTCTCCATATGCACATAATGAATAAAAACCACTATGTGGTTGTAATGAAGAATGCCAGTGGGCTCACCCAGGTGCAGGCTGAAGGAACTTACCCTGCCAAAACTTGCTTAAGAATATTAGAAGAAATGCCAGCAACCTTGAGTGTGTATGATACCATGTTCCAGAAACTGCTTCAAATCTTTCCTTCTACACTCAGCCACAAAACCAACCTGACCTTTCCCCAAAAAAAAAGCTTCACGGGGTTTCTCCCATTAGGTGTGGCTTCTCCCACTTGACCATGTAATACACGACTTTGCAGAACCTTTGAGGCTCTGTCCTCTCACACATATGAGCACCCACTGCTGGGCACATCAGAACTCCTACCGATTCCACACTTTTACTGGCAAGAACCCTGCTGTAAAACTAGCACAGGGGCTTTTGTGCCTCATCATATTCAGCAATGAAAGTAAAATTAAAGGGCAGGAGCTCCAGTGTACTTTGCTTCTTAGCATTTTTCCAATATAAGAGACAGATGTCTGTGATCATATGTCAGGACAGGCCTGCTTCAGTGCTTATCAAAGAGGAACTAAACTAGTTCCATAACATGAAAGCCACCCCCATAGCAACTTCTAGACCATGCATAGTGTCATTGCATCCTACCCAATACTCACCTGTAGCAAAATACCTTAGTAACATCTTTGGCATAAAAAATAATTGTTTTCAAATAAATTTCAAAATAACCAGAAAGAAATCAATGGGAAAAAAACTGTTACTCATGGATACCAGAATAAGAACTGATATCCCAGTCTAAAGGTGATTATACTTGAAATTGAAACCTTAAAAGAAAATAATTGCTTCACTTGAATACTCCTTTTCAAAATACTTAAAAATCGTCCCTCTCTGGCATGCAAATGTGCCCATTCCTAACTTATACCACCTTCTCTACAAAAAACAAATGCTCCTGAGCCAAATCCCAATTAAATTTTGCTTTGTATTTCAAGTGAACCAGTACATGGCAAATGATGGTAAAAGACTCAAAGATTAATGAAGGTTGATGGTAGAGGCAGACTAACACCTACATACTTGTATGATTCCTTCCAAAGCATGAATATGAATACACACACACACACACACACACACACACACACACAAACACACACATACACACAGTGCATTTTATATATATATACACATACACATACATATATATTTTTTTCCTTTTCTTTTGAGACGGAGTTTAGCTCTGTCTCCCAGGCTGGACTGCAGCAGCATGATCTCAGCCCACTATAACCTCTGCCTCCAAGGTTCAAGTGATTCTCCTGCCTCAGCCTCCAGAGTAGATGGGATTACAGGCACGCACCACCATGCCCAGCTCATTTTTGTATTTTTAATAAAGACAGGGTTTCACCATGTTTGCCAGGCTGGTCTCAAACTCCTGATCTTCAGTGATCCACCCGCCTTGGCATCCCAAAGTGCTGGGATTACAGGTATGAGCCACCATACTTGGCCCCAAAGGATTTGAGAGAGAAAGTTACATTTAAGAGTTAAATCATTTTAATTCAGTTCAGCCCATGTTCTTGCCATAGAAACCGTGCACTTGCTTAATTTTAATAGCAGCATTATCAGAACTGATCGTTTCTCTTAGAGAAAGGTAAAGGCATGGAAATCATGCACTTGTTTAATTTTAATAGCAGCCCATATCAGAACTGATCATTTCTCTTCAAAAGGTAAATGCATTTCTCTTATGAAAGAAGAGCTTGCTATAATTTCTTAACCTTGCCAACTCCTTAAAAAAATACTCTTTCATCCAGACTGATTCAATGGCTATAAAGGAGAATGGATGGTGGTGCCATTTGCCAAACTAAATAACTTCAGAAAAGGACCAGATAGGAGGAGGGGGCAGGATAGGCAGGGAAGATGGATGTGAAGGTTGTACTGAGATGGCTGGGGGGCATGCTAGAGCAGATAGCAGTGTCTGGGCTCAGAAGGCAAATCTGAGCTGGAACTATCAATGTGAGAGTCACCAGTGAATCCATGGGTAACCGCAGCTATGGCTGTGGAACGGTTGTCCAGAATGAGGCATGGGATGAGAGAAGGAGGCCTATTCACTATGTGGCAGGGAGAGCCCTAATGACCTTCACAAGTGGGGCAGGGTGGAGGGGTGAATGGAAGGAAAGCAAATGGAGAAGGGGATCACAGACATTTCTTAGATACAGCCGAGAACAGGGAGAAGAGTGTTTAGGAGGTAGCTGAAGAGAGAGCTGAGGAGGGTGGAGGGAGGCTACTGCTACCTTTCTTGTTTTTTAGAACCTGAAAATGCTTACAGACTGATGGGGGAAACACAGTACAGACAGAGCATACTAAAGACGCAGGAGGGATACGATGGGATCCAGAGTGTAGGGACAACTGGGAGGAGAGGCAGCTCCCTCCATTAACAGAGGAGGACCAGTGTACAGGTCTCAAGACAAAGGCTAAAGAGTTTCTCTAAGACACAAGAGGTACGATTACATGCTAACGATGGTGAGGAGGTGGTGACAGAATGGACATACACAGATGTCCTTACCAACAGTTGCCCATTTATGTGGGCATTGCCCAAGTCAAAGATGCAGACTTGGACTATGGAGTGGAGTCTTGCTCTCTGCAAAGCTCCCTGCATGGAGGACAGCTTGTGACCTTGGCCTCATCAGCACCAGCTTCTCACTGGGTCACATGACCCCAGTACATGGCCTCCACATTCTAAAGAGTCTTTAGTCTCCCAGGAGCAGCCCCTTCCATGTAACTCTTATAAGCAACAGGTGGCTTCCAGAATGGCCAGGGGAGATACTATTGCTTTATTGGAACAAACAGGTCTGACTTGCCAAATAAATTTAGTGCATAAATATAATTTTTTTAAACTTCAAGGACAAACAGATGCTCACCCTTATCAAAATAAGCAGTGGAGCAGTTAATTTTTCTAAGTAATAGTTGGCCAACAACACATGATCAAGGCGTTAAACTTCAGTTCCTTTCACAGCAGAAAAACAACTCTTTGGTTTCTCAACTAGCAAACAATTCACCACCTCAAACAGTCCTGCCCCAAGATTATCTTTTGATGATAATGAGTTTCTATTTTTGAAGTGAGAAAGAAATGAATTGCTACCTTCCCAATTTACACATATAAAATGTGAGAAGGTACCCGAGTACCTTCTTGATGCTCAGAATGGAGAGTAACCAGCAGAAGATCTGAGTCCAAAGCCCAACCTTGCCAAAGTCTAGTGTGACCACGTGTTTTATATGGGCCTAAACTTTTTCACCTGTGAACTGTGGGCCACTGATGATGTCCACCGAACAGGAGCATTGTGAGAGCACACTGAGTTGATGTGAAAAGTGGCTTGTAGGGATAAAAGAGCTATGCAAAAATGAGGTGTTATTAGCATACAAATGAACTTTCCCAGACTTTTTCGGTTATGAAGTTTTTTGCATTTTTATAACATCTTGCTTCAGGAGCTTTAAAAACCTTTTAAAACATTAGGATAATAATCCTAATGAAATGAGCAAATCAACATATAGCTTATACTGCAGAGAGAATATGGTGAGGTATAAAGAGCTTAACTGACTTTCTTAAAAGTCAAAATGCATCTAGATATAAAGTTCGTATCTTCTTTCTTCTGAATTTGATACGCTCTATGAGGAAAACAAGGATAATTTATAATTTTATCGAATAAAATTTTTATTGTCTTTTTAATTCCAGTGACAATATTAAACATACAGAAATAACTGTGTTTAAATTAATCTTATTGTCTGAACTTTCTTGAATTCTTCTCTGATTTTTTATCTATGTCAAAAATAAAAAGATAAAGGTTATTTTCTTCAGTATCACAGTTGCTGCTACCTTAATAACAGAATCCTTCAATACTCTGAGATTAAGACCTCAACAGTCTTATCCTGGTGCAACTAAAATAATTGTGCCTAACCCGACTGGGCCTGCAGTTCCATGTTTCCATTTAAAAGGGTAACTAAACCAAAGATAGAGTGAACCAAAATAAAAATAAAAAACTAAAACACGATATTCAAAAAAGCAAAGCAGGGAATATTGAAAACAACATTTCAAATAAGAGATGGGAAAAAGTAAATGTGCCCCTTAAAATAGGACAGAGTTTCTTGTTAGGGTGTTTTGACAGGGGGACATTTTAATGGATTTATTAGCAAATTTTCAGAAACAGCACAAATTTTTCTCACCTAAAGAATCAAATCAAGAGTAAAACAGCAAAAACTAAATCATTCAGACCAAGAGCTCTTCCCAAGATCCATACAGGTTTTACTTACCATGTCAGTCACGCAAAAAGTACCTGCCCTGGTCCCAAAAAGACATAACAAATCAGGCAGACAAGATTTCATGTACTTTTTACAGCAACAAGATGAGAAATCAGAGTCTTATTGACACATTTAACACTACAACAAAGCAGAGGCGTAGACTGGAATCAGAACTCATGACTCTCAACTTGCAGCTCTTGGTCTCCACAAGCCAGCTCCCCAACTAGTGTCCAGGTCTCTGGTGTGAACTTCTGCATAGAAATTCGGGGAATTCAGCCTCTGTACCTACTTGATACTCTGTTGTTGCTGTTTTAAAACATGACCTCAATGGTCTGCTCTGTTTAGATACAGCAGAAAAGCCTAAGGCTGGACTAACAGTCCTCTCTATGTAGGGAAGTAGCCCTCTTGTGAAGGTAGGTGCTCAACTGTTCCTCTCCCTGCTGAGACCTGCTATCCATATACAGGCTAAGCTGTCTGCTGCTATTGTTTCTACAGCCGCCACAGCCCCATGATAGGTCTTGTGGCCAAGCTTCAACTCACCACTAAAGTGAGTTAGCCACTGGTATCGTGGTACAAAGGGCATCCCCTCAACAGCAACAGACACAAAGCACTCTGCAGCTTACTGCACCTTTACTTGTTTCTCTGTTCTTCTCTCTGCCACGTTTAAAGCACAACCTCCTGACAAGCACGCTCCAGCACAGCACTAGTGGTTACTGCCAAGTATTACTGCCAAGTGGCCTGCCAAGGTATGGGCCCCCCTCCCTCTCTATTCCCCAACCCCTGCTACAGCTAGTTGGGGCCTCTGCCCCCAAGCAATCTCCTCATGTTAGCTAGACAATTTTATCATTTTCTTTGTGTGACCTGGTGTGGAAATGCTGAAAGCGCCATTTTGGAACATAATTAATAGATCCAGTAGTGGCCCCTGTTGTTCCCAGGAATGGTGGCCCTGAGAGTTGCCAAACTATCTGGGGACAGGAGCTTTATCAAGCCCTGCTACTTTGGTGATGTCTTCTAAGCCATCCTCCGCCTTGTCTTACGTTACTGTCTGGCAACCCGTAATGATGAAGACAGGTCAGGGCCACTGCCACAGAGGCAGCATGTCTCACCAACTTCCCAGTAAGGAGCCCAGCAGCACCCTCGCTAGGTGGCTATTTGCCAGTTTCTCTCGCTCTGTTTCACTCTCTTGCTTCCAGACCCCTCAGGGTAGCATTCATACATGGCATAGGACAAAAGGGCTATTTAACTATTTTAAAATCTTTTTCAACTATACTTTTTTTCCTAACAATGAAGATGGGTAAGAAGATCTGGCTAATTATGCTGTAGGGAAGGAAACTTCTCTGATTCTTCACTTGGTAAATATTACTGAGTACTGAATTTTCCAAAAAAAGGGTTGTAGATTTTCTCTCCCCAAAGAATGTTAAAGTTCATTTCTACTATGCCTCCCATTTAGAATACGTAAATAAAACTGCCTGTCAACGGCATACGTATTAACAATTAGGTCACAAACAAGATCGGGACAGCTTGAGAAAACTTTGCTGCTGCCAAACTGTTGGTGTCTCAGCAGCCTCCAAAGCCCTTTGTACTTGAGCACTCTAAAGTACTAAAGTGAGTTAGTACTTTCCCCCAGGAATTGGCTTTTCCTCCAGGTGACTACTCTTCCTTGGTGCCTACTTGAGACAAGTGATGGACACAAGCTTCTTGGCTAGAAGATTCATCCGTGTCAACGTGGAAGAGAAAAAAACTGACCTAAAAAAATAAATGGGAATGACAACCTCTAATAACTCGTGCAGTCTGGTTGAGAAGAAAATGAGTACACTGTGGAACTAAGGCTACAAACAAGTAACAACTGAAATCTTCATGTTACTGCTTTGCAGCCAATAAAATATGTTTTATAGATGCTTCAGGAGTTCAATGTTCATTCCTCCTGACCACAAAGGTCAGCATGGCAAGAGGGAAATGCTCTAGCATTCAGAAAGTACACGTTCACCCAAAGGTCATGACGTGCCAACCCAGGCTGTCAGTCCACCCTCAGGAGGGGCACTGGAGCATCACCAGATTGGTTCACATCCTCCCTGCATAAATCTCCCTTACAAACAGATACCTGTCTGGCAAGTGCCAACTTATAATCCTCTGCGAGTAAACAGCATTTTTACTATACTCATTTAGCAAAGTGAAACATCCAGTCACCTCTCTCTAGAAATACTGCTCATGCCTCCGTTAAACTAGTTCTTTCTAAAGACAGTTTCTCCTGGGAAGGCTCCTCCCTCCATGCTGCAGAATGCCATGGGAACACTGATGTATTTTCTCTTGCGAGGGATGGACAAGAGCCCAGAGACTCACCAGAAACTACAGGAACTAGGAGCTGCACAGTGATGATTAATCCAGAGGGATTAAGCCTCCAAATAACCAACCCAGGGCCTTTTTGGTAACTGACATAATTTTTACTTTTACCTAGATCAAAAATATATTCATATGACACACAAGGCAGCCTGTCATTTTCACACGTAAAATCTATTTCTCCAAATTTGACTAAGGAATTATTCCCCTTTATTGACATTTTGTATCCCCTCAAAAAAAAAGGGCATCTCAACTCCTTTAAAGAAAAACTCCACTGAGCCAAGTTAAGGTTTAATCCTGCCCCCCTACACCCCACCAGCCAAGGGTCAACAACTGTCATCTGCAGGATTCCAGGAGCTGTTTGTTCTCTCATATCTAACAAAGATACACAGGGAAGTCGAGAACCCAACATATAAGAAAGGTTTCACAGCTGTTGTTAACCCTACCTACACTTTAAAATCTCCCAAGGCTCTTTAGGAAACCCCCAGAGGCTCTGATTCAATTGCAGCTGGGTGGGGTCTGCACATTAGCATGTTTTAGAATCCAGGTAATTCCAGTGTGTCTTAAAATGACCCACCTGAAGACTTAGTATTTTCCCTCCCTCCTTTCCTACCCAAAAGAATATTTAGATTGGGTACCGTAAGTGTTCAGTAGAGCTAAAACTCTGCTGACCACCTGAGATCCTAGGTATGCTATTACTCAGTGGTGATCAAACAACTCTCCATTTTGTCCATATATCTGGATAACTGGTTTTGGTCTGTTAATTGCTTTTGAGACCAAAAAGCTCTATCTAGAAAACTGTTAGGTAAAGGGCAGGTGCTCCACAAATGAGTGGTTCTCAAAGTTTTGTTATGAGCAGCACATTTTCAAATACTAAACCTTTTGAGTGCACCTGATGCTCAAAACTACATTAAACAAATCATAAAAACTCCAAGCAATCATGACTGCAGTGTAAGACAACTACAGTGACCAACACACTCTTCACTGCCATGTCAACTTTCCACCCAGGCCCAGCTCCTCTTGCGCTTTCGATATACTCCAAGGAAGATCCAGTCCTCAGGCTCTTCCAGCAAGCTGCCCCTCTCTCCACCCATCAATCAGCACAGGGCTCTAGCAGGCCTCACCGTGTACAAGTGTCCACAGCAGCAGAAACATGTCATACCCTGATTCACAGACAACAGAAAACTGTAAAATGCATGGCCCTAAATAGTGCAGGAGGAAGTAACCAATTGGTAACTGAGTTTGATTAATGTTCACAATTTAATTGTTTAAATAAACTTAGTTTGTTGAAGTACGATAGACTTCCAGAAAAAAAATCCTAAGTGTAAAACTCAATGGATTTTTGCAAAGTGAATCCACATTTGCAATCACCAACCAGATGCAGAAACCAAACATCACTACAACCCAGTAGGTCCCTTGCTTCCCACTCAATCATTATCACCAAGTGTAACGACTATTATAACTTCTACCACTCCAAACAGTTTACCTACTTTTGAACTTTATATAAGTATAATAAAAAATATGCATTCTTTCGTAGCTGGGTTCTTTCCCTTAACATTATCCTTGAGAGACTCAAGCAGTACATAGGGCAGTCATCTGCTGGTTTTCTTTTCTTTTCCTCATAGGATTCCACTGCATGCTATGCTATATATAAGATAGGCATTTGAGTTTTTGCTTCCAATTTGGGACTGTTAGAATTAATGCTGCTATAAGGACTCTTGGAAATATCTTTCAATATACATATGGAGTAACTTCTATTAGGTAAATACTTAGCAAGAAAGACAGTATGGTAAGTACACAAGGACTTTATGTGTATATAACAAAATAGACTCCAAAAACAGATCCACACATAAGTAGTCACTTGATCTAGGACCAAGGGCCAATGCAATGCAGTGGGAAAAAGATTCTATTTTCAAATAAATGGTGTTGAATTAATTAATTGTCTATTTATATGGAAAGAAAATCTTTAACCCTACATCACACTACACACACAAAATAAAACCCAGATCTACATATGAAAAATAGAACAATAAGACTCTGGTGGTTAAATAAATGACTATCTTCATAGTCTTAGGCTAAGTAAACATTTCTGAAAGAGGACACAAAAATAATAACCATAAAGAAAAATGTTGATAAACTGAACTTCTCTAAACTTAGGAATTGTTATTCATTAAAATATACCCTTTAAGATAGTGAAAAAGCAAGGCACATAGTAGGAGAAGACATTGTCAATATATATCTGTATCTATATAAAGACCTGAATAGGCATTTTCACAAAAGAGAATATCCAAATGGCCAAGAAACATATGAAAAGATGCTCAACATCATTAGTCATCAGATAAATTCAACCAAAAAGCCACAGTAAAGTACCATTACATAACCGTCACAATAGTTTAAAGCAAAAAAACAAAAAAAATTGATAGTACCAAATGTGCGCATTTAGACCACCTAGCATTCATATAACTTGGTAGGTGTGCAAATTGGCTAGACCAGTTAGGAAAATCACTTAGTAGTATCTACTAAAGCTGAATATACACATATCCCATGATATAGTAATTCTACTTCTAATATTATTTTTAATGTATAGAAAATTATTTATAGAAATATATATAAACCAGGGAAAGCTTTCAAAGAGCATACAGATCTCTTTCAACAAATTATCAAATATTCCACAGATGAAGACATTCTCAAAATCGATATTTCAATAGGAATTCTATTAGCTCCAATATGAAAATATCTGAATAATTATATTGGCATATATATAAGCTATTAGCATGGGTTGACAGAAATAAAAATCTAAGCAATATTCTTTATTTTCTTCAATAATAAACATTAAACCACATAAACAACTTGAAAAATTACATCTACTATGCCTACAGAATATCAGAGTTTAGAGTGAAAAATAAAAGGTAGCAGGAAACCATATGGAGAGAGTTGCATGGCTTGTAATTATGATGGTGGCTGCAGATGAGGTCACTTATCCCTCTGTGACCACACTAATTGGTCAAAAGCAACAGAGGCTTCACCAGCAATGCTCATAGAGAACACCCTACCCCTTCTTGGGCATTTTCAATTTAAAGAGCATACACCTGCTACCCATCAGTCCATCAGTCTCTGATAGAGAGACAGGATTTGTGTTAACCTACCACTACATTATTTGGTTTGCTCTTAATCTTTACTGTTTATAAACAGTCTTCAGGGTATATGCATACACACGTACAACATGTGTACACATGCAGCTATCTATAGCAAAAAACAAGTTCACAAAAATAGCTGTCTAGAAGACCACATCTTGTTCTATTAATACCCACTTACTGCAGTATTACATAACAATTTTTTCCAATTCTGTTATGCTAATATGCAAATAAATGAGTTCAACCATAGCTAGGAGCTAAATGTACTAATCAGTATGGCCTTGTATATCTCTAGCTACAAAAGAATTTTACATGATCTCTTTCCGTTGTGAAAATCCCATGAATCTCCATTATTAATCACTTTTAAACCCAGCTACTTGGTTTCCGGGATGCTAATATCTGCAATAATCAGATCAGTACATTTAGCACACTCCAAAAATATACTGAATATTGGCTACATTAGTAGCATGTTGTATTATTATATTATAAAATTCTGTAATTCGTTGACAATTCCAAAACAATAACAGAAATCGGTACTCTAAAAAGCTCACCTAAAAGACAAACCGTTACTAATTGTTACCTGCTTTACCTTCCGGGACCCTAAAATGTATAAAACCATAAATCAACTTTTTGTTAAAAAGTAAACAAAAATGGAAACTGAGCCTCCTAAAAGAATTTCTAATCCATCAAAGGAGATCAGAGAGGAAAAGGACAAGGTCTTGGTTTGTGGATCAGACAGAAACTTGAAGCATGATGGGCAGGACTATGGCTATTGCTTCGTGTTGGTTAGGTATACATTGGTTTCACTGCAAGATTCAGCCACAAAAAGCCAAACTTTTCTCATTAAAAATTAGTTGTCTATTTTAGTACTAGAAGAAACCGCTAAGCTCAAGAAGTCAGAATGGCTTGGGCAAGTAGAAGAAGAAAGGAAAAATCAAAATCACCCAGAGGGTGGAGTGGGAGAGGGTGATGGAGCAGTTCAAACGTGGAGCATTCAAACCTGGTCTGAATGCTGGCTTTGTCTCTTACAAGTCTCTAACCTTGGTTGGAAATTCCCAAACCTTGTGGAATGGGTTTCCTTGTCTGTAAGGAGAATGATAATGTCTCCTTGCAGGTTCTGGTGAGACTTGCATGAGATGATGCATACAAAGCATTTCTTAGTATCTCTTTTTCACCCAGTTCTTGCACTGCAACAAAGGGCAGAATTTCTGCCATTACATGACAAAACATGCTGAAGGATTAGCAATCTCATTCCTACAACTCTATCAGTACTTCAGATTCCTTATGTATTTTCTTTTTAATTATTAATTCTATAGCACTTCCAATGAATACCATGTGACTAGCCAATATTTATGACAATAGAAGTTTAAGTAATTTCGTTCCTCAAAAATAAACAAAAACTCAGCAAAAATTACAGATATCACTTAAAGAAACTAAATACCAGAAAAGAGATTAAATGCCTTAGCAAACAATAATGCTTTCTTGCCATCCTTTGTAAACTTCGACAGCAGAACATAAATCAAAAAATTTCAAAGTCTTATTCTTATTTCAGGGCACAAAAGAGACAGATCATTTATATTAGCATCTTACAGAACAGTTATAGAATCAACCAAACTCCTGGATCCAACTTTAAACAAAGGTATTTCCTTCCCTTTGCTTTCAAAATTATGTACATGAATTAATTTCTTCTTTGAAACACATATCCCAATCAAAACCAGTTGGAATTAAGTCCAAATAACATTTTCGTCAAACTCCTAAGACTCATTCTTGTTCTCTTATTTATCCATTCACACATTTATTCAACAAATACATACTTAAACACATACTTTTTGCAAGACATTAAACTAGGTGTTATCATAAATTCAGGATGAATAAGATGTAGCTGCCTAAGAACCAGAAGGACTGTATGGAGATACAGGGAGAGTGGTGGCTGGAAGGCAGAGAAATAATTCATTCTAACTGGGAGGTGGTTAACTGAAGAAAACCTTAAAGATGACAAAGAGAGAAGGAAACCTGAGGAAAGAGAGGCGTCACCATAAAGGCGAAGTTTAGACATAGAGGGCAGTCTCATGGGGCTCCAGCATAGTTGTAAGGCAGTTTGTGAAAAGAAGATTACAAGTAAAATGATCATATTATTTGTCATCCAAGCTGAGATGCCTTTGAGAGTTAAAGGAGGCAGTACTAACAATCTTGTCACAGCAAAAGATGTAAATCTGGATTGTCCTGGGCAAAGCAAGACATGTGGGTGCGTGGCACAATGAAATTCTATGTTCAATACCCTCTGATCCTATAGCTGGGGCTATTTACATGTGTGCGCAGTTGTACTGAGGTATCAGATTTAGAAAGGCACCAAAACAAATAATTCTTGAGAGCATCTGTGGAACATGTCTGAGAAATTTCCTCAGGCACATTCTGCATATTTCAAAAGACAAAACTTCCAAAACCAGTACGGCCATGTTAGTCTGCTCATCTCAGGACAATTCTAAATAAAATCAGAAAAACATACTAAAGCTTATTAAGTGCCACACACTGCTCACACATCATCTCCTTTAATCTTCACAACAATGCTATGAGAGGAGATTTTCTTCTACCTGTTTTAGAGATGGAGTAACTAGACATACAGATTTCAGTATCTTGCCCCAGGCCAGAGAGAAAGGAACCAGCGAAGCCAGGATCCAATCCAAGCACCTAACTCCAGATTTTCTGTTTTTCCCACCACTATTCTGCCTCCTGAATAATCCAGACACGCAACACGTGGCCTGGGGATAGCCCTCGACCCCAGGATGCAGGCCAGCTGAGATTACTAGCTAAAACACGTTTACCTAATCACCCCTGCCATGGGACCAAGTGCTAGTGGTAAGAGGGCCTAACAACCTGCACTGGTTTGCCATTCTGGAATGGGCGGGTGCCAAATATCCTGCCAGAAGGCTGCACCATGCACATAATTGTTGCTGAAGTTCAATGCAATGAGTTACATACTTTGGGCACCCTAAAGCTATGGAATTATTCTGATACAAAGAAGAGTGGCTGGCTCTAACGGCTCTGACTTCTGTTTGAGTCACAAATGACACTCATGCTAAGCACAACCCTCTGGATTCACCATTCTTATCAGTAGAAAAAAGCTGGGCAGGCAGCCTACAAACATAACAGTCACAGACCTGTGGCCCACTGGTAAAAATAGTTGAATCCCACCAATACAGAACAAAAAAGAAGTTAAACTAATCCAAAAGTCTGGTAGGTAAGTAAATAACGGGCATCCAAAACTTAGTATTAAGAAGGAATAAAGCATCTATTCTTGAACACATAAGTATAAAGTCTGAAGAAAAACTACAAATGTTCATACATCATTTATATCTGCATTTAGGCTGTAAATAACATTGCCCTATTTTGTTGAATATTGAGGCCTGAGTAACTTAAGCATAAAAGAAGAAAGTAAATAGCATTCTAGTTTAGACCCCTTGCAGAGCACAAAGAACTGTAAAAGGAAGTGAACAGATTCTGGGATAGAGCATTCTAAGAAAATAACTTAAGTGGCCAATATCAGCAATTAATAAACAATTTTCTGTCAGTTGCCTATTTGGATTTGGTTAAAAAAAAAAACACAATGCAAATCAAATACAACCATTTGGGGGAGGCTGGAAAATGGAGAAGGAAGAAAGCAAAAGGGAGCAAGTAGATTTTAGGGTATGAAAATTAATATGCTCTGCTTTTGAAAACTTAAACTGAATTGTGACAAAAGCGCTTTGAGCAAGCTAAAACAAACAACCACGTTCTGGTCTTTCAACAATTATCTTGTGTGGTCTAAAATGTATCAGCACAAAGTAAAGTGGGGAGTTGCTGACTGGCCATTAGATTTTTCTGACCTAAATGATCCAGGCTCCCTATCTATCCAGACAAATTCACTTTGTTATCCAGCTACTGTCTGTTTAATTATTTATGATGTGCCCACAGGTTTGCTGGGCATGCAGTATCTTTGTTTTCTCCCATTCAAAAAAAAAGTCAAAAGTCTATTGCAGATATTACTTTTAAGGTCCAATTATTGAGTGTTCGTTATCTGTGCAGAACTGGTAAATACAGCCCAACTTTTGCCTGCAAGGAGCCTAATTTATTTAAACCATGGGCCAAGTCACATTTAAAACTTTCATTTCATTTAAATGTATATAATAGATGTGAAAAGGCTGCTTGTTGTCCATGTTGGAGAGCTCAGTGTCAAGACATAGGTAAACATATTAGTATAAAGATAGTAAAAGTGTTTCTCCTACACAACATGATACTATGATAATAGCAATAATTATATTAAGAAAAATTAGGGCTGCCACCTTGGGCAAGGTCAGACCATTGGTCACTGTGAAGCTGCAAGCCCTGGTAAAGTCACAACAGGTGACTAATCAGCTGCCTGGCTATATTATCTGCCAACTTCTTCCACCAGCAAAGAGATTCCTTTCCTTCTTCCAATATCTCTTCCATTTAAAGAGAACAATCAAATCCGGTGTCTCACTGATGCTACCTTAACTACATAGAAAATTCAAACTGTCATTGAAATGTGGGAAAGCAATGGAGTGCAGCCATACCCAAGCAGGATACAAACCTCTCCAGCACCTGGGGCACGGGGTTAACCTCTCTGAACTCTGATTTCCTTCTGTCTCCGTGGTTAGCACAGTACCAAGTCAGAGAATTACAGTAAGCGCTTTTCACATGTTTTGCATGTAGTGAGTGTTTAATAAACGTCGGCTACTGTTATTGCTTCTAAATACCAAAATAATGCTATGGCTGAATTTCCTACTGATTAAAAAAGACCCAAAGATCAATGGTTGCCATTGTCTGGGGATGAGGGGAGGGGAAGACCACAAAGAGACCTGAGGGAGTTTTTGAAGGTGATGGAAGTGCCCTATATCTTCATGATGCTGGTGATTATATGACTGAACGTATTGGTCAGAGTTCACAGATCTGGACACAAACCAGTGTGAATTTTACTGTCTGCAAGTCATACCTCCATTTTTAAAGTATCAACCAAAGTATTTAACTAGATCTGATTAAAATAAATCATCCACAGCAATAGACATTTTAACTTCATTTATTTCTAAACTTAAACAGAAATCTAAGGCCTAAAATGCTACTTCATATTTTTAGACCAAGCTCTTGAATTCAAGGATTGAGCTATTTGCAAATAATGGATGCCATCTGAACAATTAACCAAATTAACTGTTTCAAAATAAAGCACAGATTATATTGAATACAGTGATGAAATGAATTATGGAAAGAGAAAATGAAAGTGATGTTTTCGTTTACTAGATTACTTAAGATGACAAACATAATGGCTTCTTCTCTAAAACCCAGTAATGGGCCTTTGTAAATAATCTCAAAAGTCTATCGTTATTTTCAGTAAGCTAAGGAAAAGTAGAAATGTCTTGTGATGGTTTCCATGATTTGATTATCATCTCAAGGTATTTGTGAAAGGTTCTACAAGGCTGCTCACTCTGAATTTTCATCAACACTGTTACCATAACCAAGGAATTCTTTTAGTATAGATCTGTGCATCTATTTTGGCAGAAAATATTGTTTGACAACAATTTCTTACTCAACACCACATTTACTAAACAGATGGAGTACCAAATAAATTATTTTAAATGAGGAATAAGATTCAGGTCAGCCTACAGTGTATATCTGCATATGCCCTGCACTTTAGCAATAGTCCCCTTTCTTTGCCCCACTTATATCACATTTAGTCCATTATTTCTCCCTCTGATTTAAGGATCTCCATCAAAGAGGGCTGTCAAGATTGTAATGAAGATGGAAGCTAGGAGAGAAGCACACTTCAGAAGCCCAACATTTCAACGAATACAAACCCATAAATATTGGCCTCAGTTCCCCAGGTAGCATTTACTCCCTGCTATTCCCTCAAGTTCCCAATTATCACCTTGCTTACTAATCTACTCCTGCCTCTACTCAGAGACCACCTGACTGTATTCATCCCTTATGAAAAAAAAAACAAAAAAAAAAACAAGGAAACCAAAGGAAGATGTCACCATTGCTTTTTCACATGGGCTTCTGCTTTAGCTTTTTATTCTCTTTTTTTAAAACAAAAGTGAAGTATAATTTCTGCCATTCACATGACACAACTATCTGTGCTGTATTCATTGTTTTATGAAATTTGATGTTAAAGACCTTGTTGTCTATTAGGATATTGTCCCGACGCTAGAAGTTATCTTAAAAAAATACCACAATACGTACCCAAAATCTTGATGCTTCAAGGCACCAATTCAAGGGGAAATATACCAAGTATAAATATAGCATCCTCTTTTTCCTATAACCCAGTCTTGATCAACTTTCAACACTACTTCCATAATTTTCAAAAGTTTAAGAAAATGCAAAGTGAAAATAGAGGCAAGAAAAAAGAGTGTGTCAAGCCTTCTTTGGAGGTACAATACAACGAACAAAATATGAGACTGATAAATCCAAAACCATCTGTTTTATGAATTAACAGAACTCAGAGAAAACAAGTGCCTTCTCCATTCATTCAATAAGCAATTTATTGAGCTGCTACTATGTTCCTGGCACTTTGTATCTAGGGGTACATTGGAGAACAAGAGGCCAAATGCCTTTACAAAGAATAAAAATAAAAATATCCTTGAAAGTGTCAGAAAACAACATAAGTATCAATATCATTTCTAAAACCACTGATTTTTGAACAACAAACCGTTTTCCCTATGTGCTAGATTCTAGAGCCTTCAATGAAGAAATGGTATCTACTGACAAGTTCTCAATTCCACATATCAAAAATACTAACAAATCATCCTTCTTCCTTATCATCCATTAATGTAAAATTAAAACAAATGTTTTTGTAATTCAGTAAGTTACACTATGAATTCCACTATGGAGACTAAAGTTTGATTTTTTTAAAATGCAAAAACAAGTTCTCAAAACAACTAAAAGAAAGAGGTTAAAATTAGATAGGCTGGTATCTTCTCTGGAATTTTCACCTCAAATTTCATTAACACCACAATGCAAAATCACCACAAATATTTAATCACAAATAAAAACAGAAATGTCACATAACTCTGTCAATAGGATTGACATGGAAGTTGCACAGTTGAAAGCAACTTCCATGGAAACATAAGCTACAGAGTAAAAGAAAACATAAGTCACTAAAAGCTACATATGCAGCAAAAAGACACTTTCCTTTCCTTAGTTTGTCTCTAAGTGTGTGCTGCAGGCAGTTAATACACTTGATCTCTAAGCCCTTCAAATTGTGTCCTTGCCCAGACATAAACTGTGCAAACAGATGACAAAGCGAAATGTAGTTTCACAATTGCCTCTTACATACAGTAGCAAGATGGTATATTTCACTAGATTACTTCAGAAGTTGATAACACCATCATACATTTTCACAGTACTTGGAAGATTTCTGTAGGTCCAATAAAATTTCAGATATTACCACTGCCAACTCTCTTCACTGTGGCACGTTCTGCCCTCTCTCCCACCAGTTGTCAGCCACAGGAAGGGTGGGTGCAGTCTGTCAATATGTTTTGCTGCTCCCAGTCCTAATAACTCCTTGATTTTCAGAAAGTAATGTTTTCATTTGCTCCAAACTTGAGCAAGCCAAATGAGCTGGTCCTGCCTAAGGCTCTGCTCTTCTTAGCTCATCCATTTTTTTTTTTTTCACTTCATGTCACCAGAAATATTTTTACACTGCGGACCGAAATGTAACATTAGAATGAAACCAACACAAACTCCAGAGTTCCTAATACTACTTCTTGAGTTTAAAATGCTCAAAACAATCGCTGGCTTTCTTCCGCTAACACTGTACAAAACCAAGCAAACTGCCCCAAAGAACTTTCACAGAACTCGAGGCCTGCCTACTGCAGTAAGGAAAAACATTAAATCGTGTGGAACTGTAACGTAATCTCTCAGAGCTTTTGAGCCTAAGAAAACGGAAATCTGCATTTATGTTCAGAAATCTACTCTATTTCTCTTTGTGATGAGTGGCCGGAGATTGGGAGATTTTGCACCCTCGAAGTGTAACCATTTGCAAGAGGCAAATAACTATGCACAGATCAGAAGAAACCTATTAAATAATCTGTTCACCCTCTGTTCGCCGCCTGGGATTTTTAAGAAAATGTTCTTACATTTCACATAATCCCTATCTGTATTTAAAATGCAAAAGAAATCTTACAGGGAGTGTTAACCAGACTAGGCTACACATAAGAGCATGCCCTACCCAGGCAGGTACAAGGCCCTAATGCCAGACCCATCCTGAAGAGGTGACAGCCCCAAGTTCAACTGGGGATGTCTGAGCACAGCTCCCCCTGCACATTAGGGATCACCTCTCCATTCTTTCCACATGCTATTTGCATCCAATCCCCACTCAACCACCCCAAGCACCCATGCTCCAGTGGTTCCTGTTAGCAGTGGGCTTCCTCCTTCCACCACCACTCCCCCAGGGGGAAAACAGACCCCAAGGACGGCTGAGGGTGGGCGATGAGCGCCCTTCTTCCACCTACCTTGATGATGCTGCTCCGGCGGGGCAGGCCGCCCGGCTTGCTCTCCCGGGGGAGGGGACAGACGGCAGGGCTGGGGGTCGGGGCGAGCGCAACGCCGCGGGGTCCCCTGGCGGGGCTGGCCCGGGCTTCGTCCCCGGACACGCCGAGGCTGCAGTCTCCGTTGGAAACCCCGCCGCTGTCATAGCGCGCTCGCCCGTGGCCGAGGCGACCTCCCCCGCCACCGCCTTCCCCCACTCCGGCTTTCAGGGCGCCCTTGGCGCCGAGGGCCGGGCCCGGGGAGGTGGGCAGGGCCCCGCCGGCGGCGCCCCCCCGGCCGCACTCCGCCATGGGCGCCCCGCGACCCGCCTGCACAAAGCCGCGTCCCCGCGTCCCCGCGTCCCCGCCGCCGCCTAGGGCCGCCGCGCGCGGCCCCTCCTCCTCCTCTCCTCCTCCCGCCGCCGCTGCCGCCGCCGCCGCCTCGGCCGCTTCTTCCGCTTTTTTTTTTTTTTTTTTTTAATTTAGATGTGATGTTTGTTTCGAGCTCTCGCCTTGCGCACGGTTAAAGTCGGGGCGGCAGAATTATCGCAAGATTCCTGCAGGGGAGAGAAGAGAGAGACGAGTCAGCCTGGGCGCCGGCGGAGCCCCGACTCGCGGCACCTGGGGAAGGAAAACACGCCCCGACACACGCGCCTCTGCGGGCGCCAAAAATAACCCGTGCGGGCCGGGCGCCCACCCCGGGGCAACCCGCGCCCACCTCAGGGGCCCCAGGCACCCACCCTGAGGTAACGGGGCTCCCACGTCAGGGGCTCGGGGCGCGCTCCCCCGGGGCTCAGAGCAACCACCCCGAGGGTCTGAGCACCCGCCACGCAGGAAAGGGCGCCCACCTCCGGCGCAGGGCTAGGGGAAGTGGCGGCCGCCCCGACGCTCTCCGGACTGTCGGAGGCGGCTCCCAGGGGTCTCCCGGCCCCGGGCGGGCGGGGGGCGACGCGCGGGTCTCTCCGGACCCTAACTCCCCAGAGGCCGCCGCGTGCGGAGCCCTGTCACGTACCCTTAGGGCCCCGGCTGAGGCCCGCGGCACCGAGAGGAAGCGCACGGCGGCCAGGGGAGGCCCGGTATGACAGTCGCCCTGCGGCCCCGGGGCAGCTCCCGGAGGGGGCAGCCCAGACCCACCCCGCCCGCCGGCGGTTGTCTCCTCCCGAGCTCGGCGCTGCCCCCTACAGGCCACATGGTCCCTCCTCGGTCGCCCCCTGACCCACCGCGAGCCCTCCGGCTCCCGCTCGAAGTTGCCGCCGTCGCGGCGGTTGTCACGGAGGCCGGGTCATCGGGCCTGGGGGACCTCAGCCCAGCGGACGGGAGCCCCAAGTCCTGCCTATCCCTCGCCTCCTCCGAGCTGCTGCAACTGTCAGTCATCCGCCCGGAACCCCGAGGGGCAACTACCGAGCAGGCCTCGGGGCCGGGAACAAGGGTCCCGGGGCTCAGGATCTCGGCCGCTGCGCCTCACCCTTGCCCCCGCCCCGCGCGTGGAACTCGTTTTCCTCCCACCCAGCTCAGGAAAAGGCCAGGCGGACGCTCCTCTCTTGACTTGCCCAGTGGGTCAGACCCATTTCACACACTGAGACCAATTCCGTTCCCTTGGGCTCCTGTTTGATTCAACTAGTTGCAAGGATGCTGAGGCAGGGGTGAGGGGTGGGGTGGCTGGCAGGCTGTGAGAGGCAGAGGACATCAGCAGGACCTATTTCGTGCCCTCTGAGTCTCAACACAGAGATTTATCACTGTGACCTTCCCGATTCCCCTGCCAGGGATGCCGGCTGACCCTGCTGCCTGCGGGGCCCAGCCTAGGTCAGGCTCATCTTTTGGGACAGGATCCCACTTGCAGCGCTACAGCCAGCTCCTTCTCTGGGCCTCCGCTCGCAAATATCTCCCCTGGAACTCCCTCCCTGGAACCAGACAAGACCCAAACCTACGAAGCGTGAGACTCCAACCCTTCCACCACCACCCCCGCGCCAACCCATGCCCCATGCCTGGGCCCACCCACCTCTCCATCCCAGGCCCCGTGGGCTCCAGCCTCCTGCCCTCTTTAGCACCCCAGCCCTTCCCTAACTCGTGTGTTTTCTTTTCCAGGAATGCAGTCCCCGCAGGGCGCGAAGGAGAAACTGATAGTCCGCAGGGGGGTGAACTTAAAGACCTTGCTTTCATTAGCACAGTGTTGTAACAGACTGCCAAGGAGCCTCTGAGGAAATGGGCTTTACGCACATATACATACTCGCCCTTGCCCCTGAAGCAACATCAAATACTTTCATGTTATTCTTGGGGGCGTTTTAATTCTTCAGATCTTCTGGATTCGTGTTTTTGTAACCCATCAGACAAGCTTTTGTACATCTCTTTCCAACCTAGGCCTACACACTAACAGAAATAGTTTTACATCGAAGGACAATGCTTTAGTATTTTATTCAGTCTCATCTCTTTTCTTTCTTTTTTCTAGTTGTGTTTCAAAATGTTTTTTCTATCTTGTGATAGTTTTGCAGAAAAAAATATTGAAGTAATTCAAATCAGGTTCTAAATCTGCTTTATTAAATTTATAGTCATAGTAGCCTGTGAGTATGCTTTGGGGGAGGAAAAAAGGATGCTGGAATCTTTATTCTTCAAGGTCTCTAATTTTGATATTTTGAATAAACATACAGAGGTGTCTCTGCCTTTTCTGTGTATCTAATCTTCCCTGCAATTACCAGTCACTAGTAAAATGCTATACAGCCATAGATCCTGTGGCTCTCACTGTGGGTTTCCTGGGCTGAGTAGGGCCTTTCTGAGGTTTAACCCCCAGGATGCTTTTTATAGAAGCACCAGCTGATTCACCAATACCCTTCAAAATGAGCACCTATCCATCACACTCTGGACTCCCAACAGGTCAAACCAGGGAGCTTCGTTGAAATAGACTTGGCATTAAATTAAAATGTTTCCCAAAGCATCTTGGCAGACCTGTAACTAATGATGCCAGAGGCCCAAGGTCTGTGCCAGGTTCCTTTTTATCCCCATAAGTGCTTGTCTTCCACAAGCCGCTGGTCACACGCCCGCTGATGTTATAGCAGCACTTCATCCCACAAGCAGCCCAACTGTAGGTACCATATCTCAGACATGGTGAAGGGAAGCAGCATGTTCCTCTGACATGTGCAATGCTTGGCTCCCAACAGGCTTTTTAATAAGCTAAACTCAGTTTTTTTTTTTTCATCACAAATAGCGCAGTCATTGTTTTTCCTCATTCCTGCTTGTCTCTCTGCAGTTGCTAAGTAGTTGCTTTCCATTCCTCATATTCCATGAGCAACATTAGTGAAGAAATTGTAAATATTTTCCCAAAATTCTTGCTGAAGTGTTTTCATGGCATTGTGAAATTCATAGAAGTTGGAGATAGAAAAACAGCCAAAATATCATAGTCATTCCTCAGCAAATATTGTCTAATGGTTCCCTCAGACTACATTTCAGAGCAGGACAATAAGATAGGCAAGACGTTAATACAATGCCCATTCTAAATAGCTCCATGATGCTTATGCCAGTTTATTTTATCTACATGCTAATGGTTGGATTCTGGTGAGTAATCTGTTCATAAAGTCTGTCTAAAGTCAGTAGATACCTTTAAAATCTCATTCTATCATGCCAGCAATACATGGCTTCATCGCTTTTAAATTTTCTTCATATTTCAGTCCATCTCAGATTTTAATCATTGTCACTCTTCACCAAACTGTCTTCTATTTGCATCATCGATTTAATGCCCAGAACTTGAACTATTCAGACTCCCCGTTCCATAAGAACCTTCCTTTCATCTCTCAAAATAACACTGGCTCAATTTACTGACTTCTTGCCATCATTTATAGCCTCGTAGGTTATGAATTCATATCTAGTTTCCAGTTCACAGGCTCCAATATTAGAACTCTCCAACTTTTTTTCTGAATTACTGAGTACTTGGCCTTCAAATTATTTTCTTCCTTAATATATTCTGACAATTTTCATTTCCCAAACCTCAATCTCATTTTATTTCCTCTGTTTCTCCAAAGATGCAGTTCAACCTCTGAGCCTTCATATTCAACTGCCGTTCATATGCTTAACATAAATGCTAACTAGAGCAGAAAGTAGATGACCAAAATGCTTTAAGGAAATTGCAGATTATATCAATGTACTGGTCCACACTGGCTACTCATTTGCTTCCTGGGTCAATCCAGGGGGTTGATTTTAACCTATTATGCTTCTACGGCTTAGATTATATTTATTTTATCATGATCCTCAACAACAAGAAATATGTAGCGATTGATTGCCTTTTTTCCTGAGCACTAATGTGGCAAGTTAGACCTGCCAAAAGCGTTCATTTCCATATTTTCCTCTCCTCTGACACTAAAGATCCTTCACCCATTTTCCTTAGATCCATCTTCCACAAGTGCATATGGCTGCCAAGAAGTTAGGCACTCAGAGAATTACATCTATGCTTTCCAGCCACTGAGGAACTACTCTGTGAGTTCATTAAGTTTTTTCCGTGGCTATTGGTAGCATTTTGAGGGAATCTATTAATTATTGGGAATTTGATAAGATCATTTTATCAGCAAAAGGATACAATATGCTAGACTAATATGAGTCCCTCAAAAATAACTTATTACACTGGTTTTATAAATTCTCTCTCATGTATTTGATTGTACATCTACCATTATTTTATTACAGGAGTCATCGCAAACTCAAATGCATATGGGGGCCAGGTAGGTAATGTAATGCATGAAGTTGGAGGATTTGCTTCGTAATAGCATCACAATGTATGATTTTCAACAACGATATACTTTGCATATCAAATACAGAGTAATACTCTTCCTGATTCATTCCTGGTTTTCTAATTTTGATAGGGTCTTGTCACAAGAAACATTTGACTTTCCTTTTAACTCTAAAAAAGATGTGTGAACATACTGATAAATAGCAACTGACACCCGGCCAGGTGTAACGTGGCAACACGGGGTGGTAGACTCAGGTCATCTGGTGAGGAATCTTATTGCTACCGTGAGGGAATCTTGGCTCAGTGCTGCCAAGACCATCTGATTTTTCTAGAGAAGCTGGAAATCTGGAACACAAAACTTGCTATTTAGTTAGTTCATGCTCTTAAGGGAAAGACATACACAAATTGAGGTCTTCACGTATTGTTCTTTATGAAGTCTACAGAGAGGTCTGTTTTTTTCCTATCCCACCTCCAAATGGCATGATAAGTAAACCTTAGCAAATGCCTTCCAAATTCTGCATTTCTTTGGGTCTTGTCAATATGTTTTTCATGGACAGATTTATTTTCATGAGTTTCAAGAAGTCAGATATCTGATGACCACATCATTTTTACACATCCCAATATGTGATGTGTTGCTCCCAACCTACTTCCCTTCATCTACCCACTCCCACGTCTCAACCCCAGGAATATTTCATCTCTGAAATCTGGAACTCAGAAACTCATTGTCTACCCAGAAACTCTGCCCTTTCACCAGTCCCATTATCTTACTTCCCCTAAACCCACCTGCCAGTCTTAGCAAGACCTGTATTTTCTCACCCCTTCCCAATCCCTTAGTCTTATAAGCACCCCTTTTTATACCTTTTTCCTTTACCTAGCCTTGGCCTCATGACCAAGACCTTTAATCCAACCACATTCTCACTAGCATCCTAGACCCCTCACATTCTTACCCTTCTGCTGTGCCCACCTTGCCAATCTACAGCTTTGCATAAATGTAACCATGGCTTTCTCTGTGCATGCCCCCTGACTGCCACTCTACTGTAGAAAAAAAAAAATCATATAACCAGGCTGTATTATAAGTGTATGATTTCCATCTTCAGCAGAGCCTCTGGGATATTGGGCAATGTTTTACCCTTTGCTAATTGGCATAAATCTTTATTCTCCAAACTGTTACTATCCAAATCCCTACTAACCCACTGGCCCTCAATCTCAGCAGTTATCCAAGGATTCTACTTCACAAAATGCACCAAAAAATAAACTGCTTTAACTTTTCTTCCACGTCACTTATCCTTACTTCACCCACCACCCCTGCAGTCTAAAGCTAATCCTGAATCAGAAATCATCTATGTATGTTTTCTACGATTATTGGACTCTTCTGCTCCAATGTGATTGATCTTTTGGGACCAAGGGGTTTTGTTACCCTCTGGATGGCAGAAGCTGGAATGGGGTCTTCCCTGAAGGAATGGCTAATCCCAACTTCAATCATCCAAGGACAGGAAGGAGTCAGGGATTTGGAAGACAGCCTTAGACCACCTTCTCTCAGGCATGGTGTCTTAAGTCTTCATGGATGCTCCAAGGCAGTGAGGAGGAAAAGAATAGGGCCCCCAGGAGCAAGGAGGAAAATAAGTTGCTTTCATCAGAAACCCCACAAGCCTGAGCCTGTAGGCTCTAAGGATAGGGACATTGTGTTTAAATGTGCTTTTTATGGTATGGTTTCCCCAAGTTGTTAATAAAGAGGGGTTAGGTATTAATAGCTCCTCTGAGTTGTACCATCATGGAGAAAGTGATGGTCTCTGAACGAGGAAGGGGGAAGTAAGACCCTGAGTTAAAGAGGCAAGTGGTGAGGGGAGTAGACCAACCCCTCCGGGAGCTTCTCTTTCCTTGTAAACCGCTAAGCACTGAGGCAGTTCTTCCACCTCTTCTGCCTTGCTTTGTCACATCCCTTGGTCAATTCTCTATGCATTCTTGCTTTCCTTCCACATATAAATACATTCTAGACATCCATTCCTAAAAATTTTTCCTCAACTCTCTTTCCTTCTCAAGCTACACCATCTCATTCTCCTTGCTCCTTACACTGAAATTTCTGCCAAAAAAAATATTATTTTCTGTCTGATGTTCACTGTTCTTTTTGTTGCAAGCCTATTGTAACTGGCTTCCATCCCCTTCTACAAAAACTGTCCT
The DNA here is from genome assembly GCA_963573385.1 of Cacajao melanocephalus. Lineage (NCBI taxonomy): Eukaryota > Metazoa > Chordata > Mammalia > Primates > Pitheciidae > Cacajao > Cacajao melanocephalus. The sequence continues at coordinate 70,614 of CAUYLG010071502.1, read as the reverse complement.
CCCAAAGATCACGGTTGAAATCCTAATCAAACAAACTCAATGGCTTTTAAAAAAAAATACTTTAAGTTCTGGGGCACATGTGCAGAAGCTGCAGGTTTGTTACATAGGAATACACATGCGAGAGTGGTTGGCTGCATCCATCACCCTGCTGTCTACATTAGGTATTTCTCCTAATGCTATTCTCCCCTGACTCCAACCCCCCAACAGGCCCCAGTGTGTGTTGTTCCCCTCCCTGTGTCCATGTGTTCTCATTGTTCAACTCCCACTTATGAGTGAAAACATGCGGTGTTTGGTTTTCTGTTCTTTTGTTAGTTTGCTGAGAATGATGGTTTCCAGCTTCTTCCATGTTCCTGCAAAGGACATGAACTTATCCTTTTTTATGGCTGCATAGTATTCCATGGTGTATATGTGCCACATTTTCTTTATCCAGTCTGTCATTAATGGGATAAATCATTCTATTATGGCAACTTTTTAGTCTTTATCTTTCTTGGCATATGTGGAATATTTCGTATTGCTAACTCTCCTTTTATTGCTGAAACTCTTTCCTTGCTGAGATTTTTATCCTGACTGTGCCCCAGGAATCTTAAACTCAACATACCTTCATTTTAATTTCTCGAATCTGTCCTTTACACATCTGTTTTCCTGGTATTCTGTCCATGCTGTAGACTAACTGAATGAAGAACTCATCATCAGCTTCCACTCCCAGGGCTTCCTGTTCCAGTTAACTGTCGAGGCATTGTAAATCATCTAAGAAGTATCTCTCAAATGCATTCCCACCAGAATGGCCTGTAACGTCTCATTGCACTATGCTTGGACTCTGCAATAGCCTCCCAACACTGCCTGCCTCTACTCCCTCCCAGCTTCAATCTATTTCTCAAACCACCATCAGAATTGTCCTGGAGGATCACTGCTCAAACCCAAAGTCTCCAACACTTCACTTTAAAACAAACCTTATTCCCTTTAGAAGACCACAAGCACCATCCTAACCTGGCCCAATCTTTCTTTCTACTGTGGTCTTCTAGGTAGATAAGCTTCATACATCCCAGTCACGTCGATCTACTTCCCTGAAATTGCCATGTAGTCTCACCCTCAGTGTATTTGCTTATGGTGTTTGCTAGGTTTAGAATTCCTGTTTCCCTCTCTCCACTGGAAGAACTAAGAGGCATCCTTCAAGAAAACACAAATGCTTCCTCCTTTGGTAAGATGTTTCTGACTCCAGAAAATTAATTGCTTCTCTAGGCTCTTAAAGCACTTAGTACATACCTCAACAATGCCTCTCATTGTAATATATTGCAATTATTTATTTATAAATCTTTTTCCCCACATAAGCTTGAGATCAACAGAGTATAACTTACAAATCTTTTCTCCATACACTACATAGGATTCATCCTCAAACTCTCTGCACCAACCCTGAACCTGACATATAATATATCCTCCATACGTTTGTTGATTTTAATTAATAAGCCTGTTTTAAAATCTGTCTTTGCCCTTCATATATCCCTAGAAAATCCTTTATTATTTCATAGGGCCTCTTTCCTTGGTTAGACTGAGTATGTTTTATTCTGTGCCTTCTATCTTTTCTTCCTATTTTTCCTTATTAACTAATACAAATAAGTTCATCATGTTGCTAGCATATGCATTATATATATATTGTGTGAAAAGGACTGTATTTGATGCTGTGGGGAGAAGGTGAGTGGGAGTTTGGGGTAGAAGAAGGGAGGCTTATTTTTCATTACGCATGCATTACAGTTCCAGTTTTTTAAGTAGTTAAAAAAAAATAAAGGGAGCACTCCCAGCCCTACTATAAGTTAGTAAAAATTGTGACCTATCTCTGAGAGGTAAGATTAGCAAAGCTTTACCAGGCCAAAAACATCACCCCTCCACCTTGGCACACTGCCCGACTCCTTTCTTAATTAGTTAGAGATTCTAACCATCAACAATACACAACACAAGAGAGGACACACTCTCCAGAAAGTTGCTGTTAAAATATACAAATTACCTGGCAAAAGGAAGCTTCCCTAGACAGCTCCCACTTACACTCATTAGGAAGAAATGAGCTAAATGTCACCCTTTCTTTTCGACAGAAACATATGGAGCTCACATGAGAGAGAAAAGTCAGGTTAATCTTGTTACCCAGGAGGGGGCAGGACAAAGCTCGGGGGGGGCTCCCTCACAACCCCCACCCCAAAAAACCTTAGAGGACTTGGGCAAGTGAGGAGACATTGCCAGCCACATTGTGATTTTATAATCTGGCTCAATGTCTGCCCTGAGACAAATACCTAAGAGAAGGGTTAGGAGGGCAATGAGACTTGAGAGAACCTAGGCTTGGGAGGAAGTGACGGCACTGGCTTGGTGGACAGGGATCAGAAGGTCATTCTAGGGAAGCTGTGCAGCCCAAGCGAAGACACATCCAAGTTCCTCTGCTACTCACTAGTCGCTATGCAAATGTTTCTTGCACTATTAAACCTTAGTTAAGACCCGATGTGAAAGAAGCCTTAAATGATTTTTTTTAAATCATGTGACCATGTAAATAGAGGATCTTGAACTCGACTGGGACAAGCACAAGAACTAGAGGAAGTGGATAAGCTGTAGCCACAGGGATTTTGGGTGCCATAGAAGGGAAATTGTCCCTTTTCTGATATCAGGCACTGATATGCATTACCAAGAAGGCCTTGGAATTTTCCTTTTCACAAGAACCTTAAGAAGGTAGACAATTATCTGTAGGGATGGTATGAGCAGTTCCAGCCTGAAGGCAAAGGTCATAATGAATGACTTACTTTGACCTGCTGATTCCGGGTAATCACAGATTTTTTTCAAAAAATTTTTTTGAAGTCAAATTAGCTGTTAGATTTTTTTTTTTCCAGTTTCCTTAGTCTTCACTTTCATGGAATTACTATTTGGTGTGATGTAATTAAATGTTTCAGCCCTCTTCCAAACACATATTTCTCACGGGAGTGTTCAATTGCCTATTTACTGTTTTGAAATGAAATACCTTTATAATCATATATTCCTGTAGTTTGAGTTCACATGTTTCATCTAACTGGTTCATTTTTTTTCTACCTTTTCAATTAGGTTCCCTAGTTTATTTTTATCATTGAGCCAAAGATTTCAGGACATTCCCTACTTGGGGTAGATTTTCCACTTGACGAATTATAAAATGGCCCTCTTCCTAACATGGTAACTTTTTTGATGCTGTACACTTGCTGTGTTTGTAAGTTAAGGGCAATTAAAGTGTCTGGGAGAGTACAACATTAATGCGATTAGAGTACATGGAGAAATTTTAAATCACCATCAATCTCCAATTCTGAAGATGGGTACCTTGGGGTTTTAACTCTATGTTGTATCCAAAATAATGTTTGTTTGTTTGTTTGTTTGTTTAATCACCATATTCTCCAGTGTCAAACTCAGCCTTATTACTTCTACAAACACTTTGTACACTGAATCATCTCTATGTTATTTTATTCATCTGTTCCTCTAAGAAGATCTTGTTAGTCTACAGTGACATTTCAGCCATAAAAATGATCTCAACCATCTCTGCTGTCTCTCTCTTTTCCTTTTAAACACTCAGCTTAAATCTTAAGTCTTTCATAAGCTCTCTTCTCTGCAGTGGTGAGTAAACATTTCATTCCAACAGTCTACTGTTCTCACTCTTACCTGTAGGGAAATTCAAACCTTCTGTCTAATTTTGGGTATTAGGAAGCAGCCCGGATGTGTGACTTAGCTCCCAGACCTGAGATGCTCTAGCTGGGAGTTTGGATCAGAACACTTGCCAGTTGGTCATTGCTTGGCATTAGACAAATCATTTAAACCTTAGCGATTTCATTTTCCTTCTTGGTCACAAAGGGATAAAAATGGTGACCTGTCTCCTGACCTGTCTCCTGACCTGTCTGCCAGGGTGGATGCAGACCAACACTTGCAAACCTTAACGGACAGTATGAATGCTGAATGGAAAGAGAGCAACTGGAGCTCACAAATAATTTCCCCAAAGGTCAATTAGAACCACAAGATATCTCTGGCATACACAGGAAGTATCGGCCTCATCTGTATTTAATGTAATTCCCTTCTCCCTGGTCCCAATAAAGGAGATTTTGGGTGCAATAAATATTTTATGATAAAAATGTCCATGTACCCACTTTCCAGAGCCCCAGCCAGTGGCCCCCTTATTTCCATTTTGAATATAATAAAATGTCTGTTCAATCGCAGAATATGTATATTTGCTGGAACATACAAACTACATTCCGTTTGCAGCACTGTTGGCAGCTGATTCCTATGTATTATGTCGGTTTGGGGATTGTTTGTACACCCACTCACCCCTCAGCACACCGCATGTTATAACAGCGTCTTAGTTTTAAATACAAGCTGATAATTCTGAAGAGAACAAAACATGAAACATCGAGAATACAAAACCTAAATTGTAGTCTCATCAACAAAGACTGGGGGTAGCTCAACAACCAGAGACTATAATGGGGAGAACCATTTCTGAATCCAGAAAGGTGGGAAATAAATGGGCTCATGGGTTGGGAGTAAGATTATTCGTAAGTATCAAAATGAAAGAAAGTGTCAGGAGAATTAGGGCCTTCTTTGTGTGGCTGGCTTGGGAGCCCTACTTATTTCTGGCATGTGTGGAACAGGCGGCAGAGACCAAATAACAAAAACTTGTTTACCTGTGTGAGTCATTTACAGTCATCCCAGCCCTCAGGATGGGACATGTGGGCATCACGGGCTAAGCAGGGTATGAGAGGGGTAGCCTCGCATCCCTGAACACAGAGGGGAGTACATAGGGACTCTGGGGTGGGCCTGCTTTGAGACTTAGGTTTCACAGACTCATTTCATCAAAATTCTGTTTCCAGGATTTGGAAGTGGGATTCCTGTGAGTGTAATTTAAGCCTTCAGCAGTAGCTACTAAAAAAGGTCGGTTTGAGGTTGGGAAAGTGAAGCAAAGGGTATCAGGTCTATCAGTGATAACAAAGCACGCTCCTCTTCTTCTGAGCCAGATGTCTCCCTCAGTGAGTGAGAGGGAAGGCGGAACACTGCGGTGAGACGAAAATGAGGAGCATGTTGAACATATTTATTCCCGTTGCACAGATGAGGCACTGAGGCAGAATCAAAGTTATATTGCTTGCCCAGGGCCAAGTATGGCTCCAAAGTCCATTAACTTTACCACTGTGCAATACTTAGTGGAACAAAATGCCAGGACACCCTCCTGGAAAGACCAGCCCAAAAGGAATCGTAGCCAGGGGGACACATCTACATCGCTACCATCTTCAGTAGATTGGGACCCAGTTCTGTCATCCTGGTTAGATATTCCTTTGCCAGCGGCACAAAAAACACCTCAGAGTGTTCAAATAGTACTGCCATCTTGGGGTAGCCTTGAGGGTTAATGATAAACAGCAGTGGAGAATCAGTGAACATCCAGTATGCACCAGGTACTATTTCAAGGGCTTCTTATGCTTCACCTCACTTAGCCCTGACAGAAACTCTGATACACAACTACTTTTATTTTCTCTATTTTACAGGTGGGCAGGCTAAGGAGGCATAGAAAGGTGAAGTGACTTGCCCAAGATCAAACCACAGTAAAGACAAGCTAAGGCAGAGAGATATATGGGAGAAAAGGTCATAAGCCTTAAATACCAAGTGCGCAGGAGCAAGCCCAGTCTTCTCTGTTATGAGGCTGGGGAGAATGAGGATTCTTGGCTGTGTGAGAGAGGCTGGGGCAGAGCTGACTTTACTCCTGCCGCTGCTCCAGGCAAAAGCCATAGTGGAACCTGAGATGAGTCTCATCAGTTGGACACCTGACCTCGAGCTTCCCTGCAAGAACAGTCGTGCCCCCTTATTTTCAGGGGATATGTTCCAGGTCCCCAGTGGATGCCTGAGCTGCAGATAGTACTGAGACCGATATATACCACATTTTTTCAATCTTGTAACTGAGAAGGCTACTAAGTGACTAATGGGAAGGTTGCATATACAGTGTGAATATGCCTAAGAAAGGGATGATTCATGTCTCCAGTGGGATGGATGAAGGGGGATGTTGAGAGATCTAATCAAATTACTCAGAATGGTGTGCAATTTAAAACACATGAATTGTTCATTTCTGAAATTTTTAGTTTGATATTTTTGGAATGCAGTTGACCATGGATAACTGAAGCTGAAGAAAGTGAAACTTCAGGTAAGGGAGGACTATTGGAATGACGGAACACTTGGCATGTAGTGAAGGAGACACAAGAAGAGAACTTTTAGCAGCAGTTTCACCCTAGGCATGGGGAAATGGTAAGAGCTAACCAGGGGACTTTCTCAAAGCTGCCTGGCTAGAAGAGGATTGCATTTTAGATAACAGAATGGCTTATCTAGAAAACCCAAGAAATACTCCCTAATCAGCCTGTGATAAAAATGAGTTCAGCATAGTCACAGAACATAAGGAGTGAGCAGGACCAGCTATGTAGTTTGCAGGAGCCCTTTGCAAAATGAAAATTCAGGGCCTCTTGTTCAGGAATTATTAAGAATTTTGAGAAGGTAACAACATAACATTAAACCGAATTCTGAGAGCAAGACCCTGTGTGACCACATGGGTCACCCTTGAAGCCAGTCCTTGTTCAAGGCATGTCTAGGAGAAGCTGGTCAAGTATAAGAAGAAACTCATAGAATTATAATTGCAGCTCTGAGTACTAAAGCTATAATGGCAGAATCTGTGCTCAAATAAGAGAGAAATTGTAGCAGACAAATATTAGGAATAAAGTAGAAAAATGGACTTATGGAAACTGTGGAATCATAGGGCAAGGGATTGTAAAGATTCTTTCTACTTATACAAATTGATCATATACTGGGAGAGAAAAATGCACTTGAGTTAATGCAAGAAACAGTAGCATGAAACCATATTCTCATATGACAACGTAACAATATAGTTATACTTAAGTAGGAAAAATAGAATTCCACAGAAACAAATCACAGAGATAAAAATTCAAAATTCCATATTAATTTATGTAAAGCTATAGTAACAACAAATTTAAATATCCTGAGATGCTAGCAGAAATGTACTAAAAAGGAAATGTATCTCTTAGATATACATTAATAAGAAAGTGAGACTAAAACATCATGACTTAATTCTGTGTTAAAGAATTCTAAAATGGAATAATGTAATGAACCAAAACAAAGTAGGAATATAAAAATACAACAGACATTTTAAGTATAAAGGAAGAACAATAGGAATAAATAAACAGAACAATAGTTTGCATTTTGACAAAATGGACAAAATTGATAAACTATTGACCCAATGAAAAAGAAATTACAAGTTAGTGTAATCGGGGAAAAGACAATTAAAATAGCGTAGATTTTATTAAGTGTTAAAGAGCATTGTTATTAGCTATAAATATATAGCTAATTGAATAATCATGTTCATATGATTTCCCACAAACATGTAACAAAAAAAACACATGCAATTAAAAAACATTATCAATTCCTGATACATAAATAGGAAAAGTTAGATATTATGACCCTGATGCAGTAAGTGGGGAATTTCTCTAAGCTTTTAAAGAATAAATGATGCTTTATGATGGTTAAATTGTTCTCTGAAAATAATTTTTAAGGTGTTATGTTTCCTTAGGGAACAATATTTCTAAAGAAAATTTGTTGAGCCGCAAGCTTGTCAGAGCTAGGCAATCTCATTAATGAAACAAAGGTGCAAAACTTTAAGCAAAATTTTAGCAAACAAAATGTAATAGGTTAAAAAGTTGTCCAATATGGAAAAAGCAGGATTTACTCCAAGAATGTAACGTTAGTATATTAGAGTAAAATATTTAATAAAATTAATCACAAAAATAAGCAAAATAGACACAGTGAATTACTGCCTTAATAGAGCATAAATGCTTTACCAGTAAAAGTCAAATATAAATACTAGCATAACATCTTTAAAAAGAAAACTGATATACAAATACAATGAATAAAATTTTATTATAAATTCTGTTTTAGCAATTTAATGCAGCTATATCTAAAATCTAGAAATAAACCACAAAAGTATTAAGAAATTCAGAAAAAATCAGAGGGTTTAGCAGAGTCACAAAATTCAATGCCGTTTTTGTTTTTAATTTTTATTTTTTTTTAAGACACAGATCTTACTCTGTCACCCCAGCTGGAGTGCAGTGGTGCGATGATAGTTCACTGCAGCTTCAAACACCTAGGCTCAAGCAATACTCCCACCTCAGCCTCCCAAATAGCTGGGAGTACAGGTGTATACCACCATGCCTGGCTAATTAAAAAAAAATTTTTTTTTTGTAGAAATGGAGTCTTGCTATGCTGCCCAGGCTAGTCTTGAACTCCTAGTCTCAGTGATCCACCTGCCTTAGCCTCCCAAAATGCTGGAATTACAGGTGTGAGCCACCACACTCAGTCCCAATGGTACTTCTGTATACTAAAGACACACCAGTAGAAAATAGAGTTTTTGTTACAACCATGAAAAAAGTTAACACAATCAATTCAGAATAGATTGACTTAAAAAAATGTAAAACCCAGATGGAAAAAATAAAGGACTATATAATAAATAAGCAGAAATCAGGCATTTGGAAAGCCTAAAATTAGAAAAGATGACAAAGAAAATACCTGAATTTTAAAGAATGCAATACTGATATTGCCATACTGGTATAGTGTGGGATACTGTTACATGCTATATTCAGTGATAGTATGCTGTATTATTACAGTATGTACATACTAACAGTAATATACTATTACATCAAATACTATTACATTAATTAAATGTTTCAAAGTAGTTTGACATTAGCCATATTTGAATGGATTTAAAGTCTGACTTTTTATAAAGATACTTCTGTTTATGAAGAAAGAAAAGGAAATGCTATGCTATATTGCAACATGACCACAATAGTTACCAAATTTTGGTTATACAGTGCAATTGCACCACATGTTTGACTTAGGAAAATTCAGCTGTACTTACTCTCATCTCTATTTGATGTAATTTTAAATGCTGCCAAATTGTGTTTTGTCTTTCTCACCTGGGATTCCAGGAGAAATTACGTCCCAATTCACTAAGACATCCATTCATAGTATGTAATGTATTAATATCAACTTATTTCTTTGGCATCTAGGATTGTATTAGCTATCACAATTTTTTTCTCAATTTTGGGAAAATTGAGAAAACAGTCACTACAATCATTTTCTGTGTTCTGTGGTTCAGAAGATTCCTAGCAAATTTACTAAAAACCATTGACTCATACATAAGAATGGGTGAATTTTAGGTTGTATAAATTATACCTAAATAAAGTTGCTTTAAAAAAATTATTTAGCTATTAATAGAGCAAGTGGTTTCCTCTGAAAGAAAGTCAGACACTAAGACTGTAAAACAATGTTGTCCAAGAGAACTTTCTGCAGTGATGGAAATGTTCTGTGTCTGCATTGTTCAATATTGTAGACACTGGCTGGTGTAGCTTATTCACTATGTGAAATTTGCCTAACTAGTGTAACTGAGGAGCTGAATTTTTTATTTTATTTAATTTCAATTAAATTTAACTAGCCACATGTAGGTAGTGCCTAGCATATCAGATAGCGTGGCCACAGAGAATTTTAGGGATGCACCTAAGGAGACTCATCCACGGGTATGAGTTGACCTCCTAGAAACTTTTTCAGGAAAACATTGGCTATGCTAGAGTCCTGGAGACACTGACTTCACCAAAGCCAAATTCTCTACCCTTACGTTTCCTCAGAAGCCATGATGCCAACTCAACTCATTCCCACTTCCACTGACCCTCATCAAGAGCCCACGATAGGCTACAGAGAAACAGCTGCTTTATATCCTCATAACAACTCCCTTCACACATGAGGAAACTACGATCTAGAAACCATAATAACTGAGGTGTTTTATTCCTTAGACACCATAGGTGCAATGCCCAAACCCTCGAGGCTTCTCAAAGGCCATAGAAAATGGCTCAGACCATGAATAAATTAAATATTGATTCAAAAATATAAAAAGGGAAAAACAAAATCAATGAAAAATTTTATTGCAAATTTTTTAGAAACTCACTTAATTTTCAATAGAAGTGAAGTTACAAGCACTGACCAGGAGTGTAGTTAATATGATGGTGGGTGAGGCCCCACCATTAGTGTCGAAGGCATTTGAAGGTTTCAAAGGACTTGACATAAGAGGCCTCCTAGCTTGTTGTTATTCTTTTTAGAAAACTTTCCACATCTGATTTACATTTTAATACTAACTTTAATCTCAAAGTCATATGTTCATCTATTTCTTTTGTATTAGTTTTACTTAAACTTGAATGAGTAAAAAACAGAGTGCAAACAAATAATTCACATATCTGCGACTTATAACACAGAAGTGCTGCTTTTATCAGAAACCCAACTCCCTTCTACTGTTTGTTTTATAAAGACAGGTGTCAAAACAATTCTGACCGTATTTTTAATTCTACCAGTGGCCAGCACCTGCATCTCTCCAAAGATTAACAGTCAGTAGCAGTATTCATCACACCTGCTATTTTAAAAATAATTTAAACTGCAGCTCTTTCACCATGCAAGGGAAGATAAAAACAAGAAGTCCATTCTTCTTGGAATTAGTTTTTGGAAATGAATATTATCTGATACATCTCACCATACTTATGTTTTGTAAGCCTGAACATCCTAGGTTTATGCTTAAATGAGGCCTTGCTAAGAAGAAAAATTTCTGCTTCATTTTCCTCCCTTTGTCTGAAAACATGATGGGTGTATGTATACTAAACAAATTCTTACAACTGTCCAGCTCATTGTTACCAGCTGGGATTCGTTTACTTCATGGGTAAGTGGTTTACATCATGATATTTAATCATACCATTAACAAGAGTAGAAGATATGTTGATTTAAGCAAGTTTGAGATACATGAAAATTAATCATTCTATATTTGTGTTTCTGGTGGCTATGAAAAACCATATTTTCTTTGGATGTCATTATATTTCTTAGCTCTTAAAGTCCAACTTTAATACTGCATAAATTTGTCCATTTTGCCAACATTAGAATGCTCCACGCATCCACCATTCCCCTAAAATTATTTTTCTGATTTATATTTTGTTACAAAGGAAACTACTAGAGGAGCTTCGGAGTGCTATGGTCCATATTCTACTTTATGTCTGTATTTTCTGTTCAGAACTTATCAGTGGAGACTTCTGGGCTTGTTGATAGGGCCACTTCTATGATTCTATTTCCACGTCAGATGTTCCTCTTGCTGCATTATTTTATCACTTATGCAGATTTTCATTTACATTTCAAAAAGCACATTCAGGGCTGAATAAGAACTAGATATATATCAACTTATATACTCCTCATAACAACCTTGTAAATTAGATACTATTGTCATCTTCATTTTGCAGATGAGAAAACTGAGGCACAGAGTGGTTACATAACTTGTCTAAGATCACACAGCTAAGAGGAGAGCCAAGATTGGAACAAGGCTCTAGTGTATGACCACTTAACCATTGTGCTATGCTGTTCCCCTCAACTCAGTGTATACGATCTTACTAATCTGGGTCAGATTCCCAGTGTGACTCTAGATCTGAGGTCATGTCGAGGTATAAGAGTGTCCACAGGGGAGAAACCTGGAGAGGGCAGAGGCACCTATAAGGTTCTGGAGTGGGTATACCAGCAGACTGGTAGGTCTACGGGCTGTGAGGGATTCACTGGATGATGAGCAATTCTATTGCCCTGTGAAGTGACTTTCTCCAGCCTTGGATCATCAGCTGCCAGTGAGCCAGAGCTCAGCGCCCTTTGTCATCTCACCAACAAACCAGTGGTAGCCCGTTACATCCTTGTGGTAAACCTCAGTAATTATGCCTTTGCCCTCCAGTGTTATTTTTCTTCTTCTAAATATTGCCACATTTGGAGACAGGATAAAGATTGTCAGAAGAGGGGAAGATACATGGACATCTGATGAATTCTGCTTACCTCAATAAATGGCCAGGGTGCCATCAACCCCTGGAGGCTTTCCCAGTAAGATTAATTGATCCTCCAAAATCAAACGGAAACACACCAAGGCCAAAGAGCAGTCAATCAAGCCCAAAATCATCACATACTCTGAAAGTTTAGCCTTGAATCTTACATCAAACAGTATGCAGCATTTTGGAAAACAAGAAAACCGGAGGTGAGGAGGTGGGGGAGGTTGTCAGTACCACATCATGAAAAGAGTTTTATTTACATCAAACTCAAATAAAGTGGAAATGTCCACTGTGAATAAGTTGAAGGAAGAAATATGTATCAACACTATTGATAGCCAAGGATTCTTCATTTTGTGTTTTACAAAATTCTGTCAAAAATTGAATGAATTCTCGTTCACACAGTTACTCTCTGAATGATTCCCCAGGAAACTGACTCTGAGATGGAGATTAACGTGTAGGAGGTTTATTAGGAGTGTTCTTGGGATCAATAACTGTAAAAAGGAAGGAAAAGCAGCAGGATTGGGCAGAAGGAGAGGTTGGGCTCCCCGTGGGGAGTTCAGGGGCTGGATGGCCCTTCAGAGTTGTCCCAAGTGGGAGCAAGCAATGGTGCCAGCTTTTATACCCCTCCGTTGGCCAGTTATTAGATATGGTTTGCCCTGGAAAGACAACCTGACCCAGGGGAGGTGACTCTTTCCAACCAAGGTCAACTCTAAATAGGGCTGAGGGCCGGCCATCTGCTGATAGTGCTCTCAACAGCAGAAGGAAGAGGTCCTTCAGTCCTATGACAGCCCTATCCCACTTCAGCTTTCACAAGCTATGTATTTGGAGGGAAAACATTTTGCTTTTAACATAACTCTAAAAGGATAGGTCTTTGTGGTATTTAGCTCCTCCCAATGACAAAATGGCATGATAAAGTTATAGATTAAAATCTAGTCCCCACTGTAGGATTTAGGGTATGCCTCTCACTCTAACATGAAAACCCTTGTTCTTTTTCAGCACCTTAAAAGTAAGGTTTCCCTGAAAAGATTGTGTTCGTTCTTGCCATTGCTATTTGCAGGCCAGGATGCCTGTATTAAAGCCTGGGTGTGTCAGATGGGAAAATGAGGTCCATTTATGAGCTCTAAGAGTGAAAAGGGAAAAAAATAGATGATTTGTCTTCTTTTCCATTTCCAATGCTGGAACCACAGTTGATGCTCAGTAATAAGTGGTTAACTAGGAATTAAAATAGCATGGCCCTACTGGCTTAAAATATGGAATCTCAAAGTGGATCTTTGAAAAAATTCCTTGACTCATTTGTAACAAGAGCAAAAAATGCTATACTCTATAGGGGAAATATGAGAATGAGGATAAATAGTATACAGAGGAATGAGGTTTAGAGATGTTTAAATCCCATTAGAATGTACAAATTGTAAGACACAAAATTCATTCCCATTATGGGCCTCATGAATAGTTTTCATTGACCTTTTCATCATAACAGATCTTTTAAAATCCACCAAAAAAGTTGAAATGTCAACAAACTAATAAATTCTTATACATATTCTGACTTTGAGTCAACCTAACCTTGTTTTCTACTTGCTAAAGAATATTGTTGACCTATTATATTCTAAGGTTATTGTAACCCTCAGCCCCTACTAGTCATTTCCACCCAGGAAAAAAATTAGATTAAATACTTGTTCGCTTAATTAGAGCATGTCAAGAAAACTCAGTGGTAAATTCAGAGGATGACAGTAACTCAGCTGTTCAAATTATTTTCAAGTTTTTTCAAAGAATCCAGAGGAATCTGAGGATGAAGCAGTAACTCAACACTTTACTGAAAAAAACTGGATGATGTCTCTTCAGCAGTAAAACATTAATAAAGTCCAAGGCACAGAATTACTCATTCCCCACTTCTGACTCATGCACATTTTCGGAAATAATTCTTGTTTAAATGTTGCTGCGATGGGAAATGTGAAGAGCAAAGTTGTTTTGGCACAGCCTCACTTTTGTTTTGCTGAGTTATGAACCATGTTTAGTTTCACACTTATGATATTGTGCATTCCAGATGATATATTTGCACACATACATTACTATATACATTAGAAAGAGACCTGCTATGACAGCTCCTATGATTTAAAAAGTCTCTATACAGCTATTCAAAGAAAGTGTTTGATAGTATAATCTATACTTTTCCCCAGGAAAATAGTTAGTGCCATCAAAGTAACATGAATTTCATATAATAGGTATTGTAATACCTTTTGACTTGAGAGCATGTAATTGCAGTTATACATGAGAAAAAGCTGATGAGAAGTGAATGTTTACATACAGTTAATTTTCCTTCTGGAAACGAAAAGGGGAAATGGATATCTAAATGTCAGTGATTTTAGGACATAAGTTCCTAATAACATAAAAGAGAGAAAACCATCTCTGTCAGTTCAGCTCCACGTATCCATTTCTGGAAAACATTTCTAAACCACTGTGGAATCTGAGGATAAAGCAATAACAATGCTTTACCAAGGTCTGCCATGATTGCTCCCTGCTCTGAAGTTCAATGGAAACTTAACGTCAATTTACTCATTGGGGCCGTAACTATATCCTGCCTTGTTTTTTTAAGCATGGACTTTGGAGGCAATCGGAGATCAGCTTGATTCTCATCTTGGTCTTCATCAATAAAATGGACTTCAATCAGATCTTCCTCAAAGGACTGTCATAAGGATTAATTAGCCAACACATGCAAGGTATTTATTACAGGGTCAGGCACATGTTAAGAGGTCTAAAACCAATAGCTATTATTACTATTTGACAGTTATATGTGTTAGATACATGAGAAAATATTTAGGGGTGAAATGCCATGATGTCTGTAACCCACTTTCAAATGCTTTTGGGGAAAATATATATTGACAAACATAGAGGGCACAAAGTATTAACAACAACTGGTGCAATTAGATGAAGAGTATATAGATGTTCACTGTACCTTTTTTCAAATTTCCCATAAATTTAAAATATTTTTAAATACAGAGGTGAGAGGAAAATGTAAATCAGATTGTACTTTTCCTTGTTTAAACACTCGAAATAGATTACTTTGTGCACTTTCCTGTTTTCAGTCTATTCTGACCATTTAAGCACAGGGGCACAACACCCTTCATGATGCACATAAAAGCTCATTGTTATAGTTTTGTCACAGATGGATGGTTCCCCAGTCAGCCTTTCTATTTTATTCATAATTTTCTGCTCTCCGTACCAGCTCTCCACTCTTTGACTCCATCCCCCAGCTCTTAAAATCTGCTTTTGACCTGTCTTCAGTTTTTATGATCCACTTACTTTCTCTTTCTGGCTTATCATTTCATGACTATGTTAATTCCTAGATTTTTTAACTCAAAAATGCAATAAATTAATATATGTTTGTGCTAGAACATAAAATTCAGGCTTCACGGAAGTGGAGAGAGAGAACAAGTAAAAGACAACTTCCTCTTCACTTCACAGCCTTGCTTCTTAAAACAGCCACTTTTAATCACCTAGTGCATTCTCTCAGATGTTTTCTATCCATATTCAAAGATATGGGTTCATTTCTATTTTGTTTTTTAATTGTATTATACTTCTTTTGATAGTCTTTGCCAAAATAAACTCTCATTAATGGGGCTACCCTAGCTTCTCAATAGGCAAGGGAAATCAACCAATTAGAATTAAATTCCGGAAAGGCAGGAACTGTTTCTCATACTTTGTCTCTCCTTTTAGACTTAGCCATGCATGTGTGCCATTTGGCTATTGAAATTTTTTCCCTTGAATCAGTCAGCTCTCAAATATGTCTACAGATGAGTTCTCATCACCTTGTAACAGGTCCCTAGTTTTCATCAGATTGAATTTTAATCTGGCCTCTGAGTTAAGAGTGCATACAGTTTTATAGTTGAAGGCCAGAGTTTGTATCAATCCATCACCTTATTAAAAACTAATTATTAGGGTCAATGCTAGGTCAGAATAAATAGTCCTCAGCCAATGACTGCAATCAATCAATTAATTCATTCATTAATTCATAAAAATGTTTAATGCCTATTATGTACCAGTTACTATGCTACTGGTGGCAATAAAAAAATAGGTAAAAATAGGTAAACTAGAGTTCCTTCCATCAAGAACTTTATAATCTCCACCTTCTCTCATGAGAAATTAACAAATTATATTTCAACATAATTTTGTGGTTCAGTTCATATTATTTGTAGCAATTGTCACAATGAAACGGTATCAAGCAGCAACAAGTCTCTATACAGCTAACCATAGAAAAATTTTGATACTAATGTATTACTTTTCAGTAATCTATTGCTTTAACAGATTTGTCTGTTAAAATCCATTTTATCTCACCATGACAACACGAGTCAGCCTTTCAAAAGGGTTTCTATCATAAGCAGTTTGTTTTTCTGTCTTCCCAAAAGATCAATACTGAAAATTTTTAAGAATGCACTTTTGACATAGCCTAACTAGCCAGTAACCTTTTAACTAATGATAGTCCACACCACTCAGTGATTTATATGACGTTTAATATCAAAAGTAAAATTTTCTAGAAATGTAAAGACCCTGGATTTCTATGAATGATATCTGTTGACATATAATCCCAGCAAATTAATGAATGCTTTCTTCAGATTTTAGAATCAGTTGAAGATATATATACATCATTACCATAGTCTTTGCTGACAAATACCCTCATGCTGAGAACCAAGCATGACACAATAATATGTAAGACATCGAAAAGGTTGAAAGTCTCTAGGCTCAATAAAACTCAGATTTCATGCTTATGTAATATCTTCATGGAGTTCTTCTGGAACAAAACTCCATGACCATACTCAAAGCAGTTTCACTGATTTATTAACTACATTTTTTTTTAGTAGCCCAGTAAACCTGAGGTTCATCAACAAAGCTGAAGTTTTTCAAAGCCAACATTGCCCTAGGATGCAATCAATAGAGTGTAATAGGACTTAAATTATAGCTAGACGGTATTTAATCAAATTATGTCAACATATGCCAGCTTGTTTGTAGACTATTATATCCAGCTCTGCACGAAAGTAAGCCAAGTCCTTTCTTTTTTCCTTTACATCATGCACTTCAGAATGTAAATTTACGCTGTAATGTGTGATTAGAAGACTGTATCATTTTGTGGACTTAGATAAGAAAGTAAAATTCTTACTTCTCTGGCATTATCAGTACTTCCTTACATTTTATAAAGAACATATTTCCTGACTTTGTCCAATTAACTTCTAATTATGTTGTTCCATGATTAATTATGATTCCATGATAGTCATGATTCCATGGCTAGTATACAAGTTACAATTTCTAGTTTTTGTTTTTATGATTTTCCCCCTGATGATTCTTTTGTGACTTTTTAAATGATGTCTGCCAACATGTAAAAAGGGATAATTTATAAGGAAAATGTTATGGAGCCTGATTGATTATTTATTGCTACTAAGCATGCAATCCAAGTAGCTGGCACTCAGTGAAAGAGAGAACCTTTTAATGGGAGTCCAGATACTAAAATTATACCATGATATCATAAACTACTCAATGCATATTTACAAAAAGAAAAGGTTTTTTTTTTTTAAAAAAAAAACACTTTATCAAATAAAACCAAAGGGATCTATAGTGGAGTGTTTAAATACAATTTTTTTGTTTATTAGATTCAACTAGTTGAAAACCCTTCTCTCTTCCAAATACCCAAAATGCTTTACTTGCTGCCCTCTGGTCTCCCCTTTATTTTCTTGGCAAATTCTCTCTCTCTCTCTCTCTCTCTCTCTCTCTCTATCAATATCTACATATAGATAGAGATAGAATTGATCTCTATCTCTCTTATCTGTCTCTCTATATGTATATATCTCTTATCTCTCTCTCTCTCTCTCTCTCTCTCTCTCTCTCGCTCTCTCTCTATATATATATCCAGGATCTACAAAGAACTAAAACAGATTTACAAGAAAAAAACAAACAAACCCATTCAAAAGTGGGCTAAGGATATGAACAGACACTTTTCAAAAGAAGACATTTATGAGTCCAAAAAACATATGAAAAAATGCTCATCATCACTGGTCATTAAATAAATGCAAATCAAAACTACATTGAGATACCATCTCACACCAGTTAGAATGGCGATCATTAAAAAATCGGGAGGCAACAGATATATATATATATAGAGAGAGAGAGAGAGAGGGAGAGAGAGAGATAAAACATCTATAGATAAATATATAAATATATAAAAAAAATATAGAGAGAAATATAGACATAAAACATCTATAGAAAAATATATAAAATCAGATATATTTTATAGATATATAAAATCAGTGTGCATATATGTGTGTGTATGGGATATGTAACAATATATAATTATATATGACATAAGTTTGTATAATATCTTAGGTATACTATATTATTATATAATAGAATTTATGTGTGTATGTACATATGTACATACATATATATGTACATGCATACAAAGAGAGAGATTTCAAGGAATTGGCCTATACTGTTGTGGAATCTGACAAGCTTGAAATCTGTAGGGTAGGCCAACAGCCTGGATTTATTCTTCTTCAGAGAAACCTCAGGTTTTTGTTTGTTTGTTTTTTGTTTCATTTCTTATTGTACTTTAGGTTCTGGGGCACATGTGCAGATCATGCAGGATTGTTGCATAGGTACACACATGGCAATGTGGTTTGCTGCCTCCATCACCCAGTCACCTATATCTGGCATTTCTCCTCATGATATCCCTCCCCAACCTCCCCACCCCCCACTGTTCCTCCCCTAGCCCCCCAAAACAGATTCCAGTATGTGATGCTCCCCTCCCTGTGTCCACGTGTTCTCATTGTTCAACACATGCCTATGAGTGAGAACATGTGGTGTTTGATTTTCTGTTCTTTTGTCAGTTTGCTGAGAATAATGATTTCCAGATTCAACCATGTCCCTACAAAGGACATGAACTCATCATTTTTTATGGCTGCATAGTATTTCATCGTGTATATGTGCCACATTTTCCTTGTCCAGTCTATCATCGATGGGCATTTGGGTTGGTTCCAGGTCTTTGCTATTGTAAACAGTGCCACAATGAACATACAAATCTTGATAGAAAATGCCTTCAAAAATTATAATGTACTAAAGTGAAAATATTATGACTAAAATCAAGTTCTGTGAATTTATTCTCATTTTTCTTACATTTAGACTTAAGGATGTTTGGTTCAAAGACCAAACCTAAAAATTTACTTTAATGCAAACTCTAAAAGTTATTTGCCTTGAGTTGTTTTATCAGCTCTTTCTTCACATTTCTAATTTGTGATCCTTTCTTTATTAAAAAAGTATTTGATGATCAATAAGTAGCTATATAGTTATGGCTTACCTTTCCTTCCTAGGGCTTCAGTTCAAATGTGTATTCTTTTCTCACTGTAGTCTAATTTGCATGCAAATGTCAGAATAATCTTCCCTAAAAGACATCATATTATTTTATCTTTGAAATTCTAATTGCTATGTTTAAATTGAAAAAAAAATGATCTATGTGGTTCCTCTTACTGATTTTTAATTTTACCTGTACTAAACTTCCTCAATTTAAGGCAAGACAACCTCCTATGAATTATTTATTAAGCCACTTGAAAACAATTTTTTATCATTACATATTTCATTCACTTTAATTTACATCACAGCCTTTCTCCTCTCTCGATATGAATGCCATCAGGAAAGCTGGGACAGTAAGATAAGAATTAGAGAGAGATGGAGTTAAAGTTTTGTCTTAGCTTGATATCACAGGGCCACCCTGACTGTGGACGATTCTGCCTCCAAAGAAGCATAAAGTAAAGATTACCAGAAGAAAAAGTTCCTTATGTCATCACTTCCTTGCTCTCACAGACTGTTAAGTGATGGAGAAAAGTAAGGATTCACATTTCAGTGCCTATTTGTATTTGTGTACTACTGAGTTTGGAAACTAGTGGAGGTGATCTGCGAAAACAAGCATGCATCACCTTTTAAAAATACCGTCAAATAACAGAGAAAAGTTAAAATCATCTGTGTAGCAAAATTAAAAAAAAAACATATATTAGAGCAGATACCTGAGAACTGAGTCTTAGAAAAGAGACAAAGAAAAAGAAAGAGAGACAAAGAAAAAGAATGGTTGTACATGATGGCTGAAGAAAGGCATTTTTTAGAACAATTGCTCATTTATTAATAATTTATTTTATTTCTGTGATGCTAAGTGTTTTGTCTCTCCAAATCTGCCACACCTACACCTATCTCATACGAATGATGTGTGTTTAGGTAAAAAACCAAGAAAAGGGTTGGGGGTCCACATTTGGCTCAATGTGAAGAAAACTGAAGCCATGCAAAAACTTGAGGGGAAATGTAAATCTAACAATGAGAGGAAGGACTTGCCAAATTGTTCATAAATGTGTTATCTTCTGCCATAAAATAATTTAATCTAACTCTCAAGGGCAGAGTAAACCGATATGATTCCACTTAAGGTAGAAAGTATTTCAATTGTTAATAGGTCTGTCGTTCTCTCATAA
The DNA here is from genome assembly GCA_963573385.1 of Cacajao melanocephalus. NCBI lineage: Eukaryota > Metazoa > Chordata > Mammalia > Primates > Pitheciidae > Cacajao > Cacajao melanocephalus. The sequence continues at coordinate 50,213 of CAUYLG010071502.1, read as the reverse complement.
TGTACGATTATGTTGTAACTATTCTTATTAGTTAACTTTTTACATAATATAAGTACAATTGCAGTGTCCTATTGACTTATTTCTGCAGGCCAAAATTCTAAAATTATATTTATATATATATACTTGATGAAATGTTTCTGTAGCTGGTTAATATTAAATTACTAATACTCTAGTGTAGAGTAGTGAAACAAAGCAGCCTTACCTGAGGTTATATTCATCCCAGGGGTGACCAAATCCCATGACCACTGAAGACAAGACTTAAAGGCCCAGCTACCTCTCCAACTCAGTATACAGCTGAAGTGTCATTCTAGTGTCAGTGCCCCTCTAGAGTTGGCCAAAGCTGTTGCTGGGCCTGCATTGCAGCTCAACTTCCCCCAGCTACTCTTCCTCCTCCCCCTGCATTCTACAGGTCTTGATCTTAAATATATGCCTTAATAAATCCCTTTATGCTAAACTCCATTTCAGAGAATTCCTCCTGGGAACCCAAACTGAGAGAAATGGCAACTTCTATAAACTCCACTGTCTCTAATATATTTTCAAATACAATTTTTTGACTGTGACTATATGGAAGTGGTACATAACTTTAAGGAGGAAGAGTTAGAGACCAAAGGAAAAAAAAATCATTCTCAGTAGAAAACAAAACAAGGAAATAATACTGTAATCATACAGCCTATGCAGTAAGAAATTAGCCTCAATAATGACCAGTATATAAGGACTCAGTATATAAATGGGCAATACTTACCTTTTGCCTATTTACACTCCAAAATTTTGTATATAATTGTTGAATAGTATTCAGCATATTTAGATGGTTCTAACCATATCTGAAAATATTCTTTAACTGTATAAGTTAGATATCCAAGAAAAGGGTTGCCATTCTTATTATAGGATGAAAACTGTGTGCAGTTTACTATCCACCAAATAAGAAGTAAATGCAACAAATACAAATGTACAGAGCAGTTGTACTATCATTTTGCAGTTCCTCTTTCTTAAGGAACTGGTGACCTTGCTTAACAATATATTCCCCCTAGTTTGCATTCTACTTTAGAGGCTTTGCTGATTAATTTCTTTGGGTTCTTTACTGCATTTACATGTTCCATTCTTACATTTACACAATGGTTATAATAAGTTTCTCAAATTAGTGCTGTCATTTTTTTATTTAACATATTGCTTAAGACAAGTCTAACAATTTATTCTTTACAGTCTAACAATTTGAGTTCAAGTAAGAGACAGTGGAAGGCTCACTACTTCAAATGTGACTATTCAGCCACATTGAGCCTCTGTTTTACTTGTGAACTCAAGCAGTCTCTCTTCTGCAGCAGCTCTCTTTTCCCTTGTCAGTCTACAGCCCATCTGTATTTCTGTTCAGCTGTGTAGCTACAATGGAAAGTGGTTTAACTCCTACTTGTCAGGACTCCTTTCCGGCCTTATGAAAGCACTTTACTCCTTGGGCTCAAGATACTTCCTGAATAAAAATATTAAATACTGTCCTCCTCCCACAAGGTGGTCTATAGCCTATGCTAAAGGTAGAAGTAGCTTAGACGAATTACTCAACTGTCAATGACTATAGTGGACATTTACAAGAAGGTGAATGCTTTCGCTAATAAACTGTCAAAATACAGTGGATTATCTTGTCACATTTAGCATATTTATTTGTCTTAAACTATTAATTTATTTTTAGATTAATGACAGTATGTATCTCATAGGCATTTATAGAATGTTCGTAAGTCACTAATTTAAGCTGTATTTTTAGCTTTAGTTTATACAACATGGAATTATATATATTAAAAAATGTAAGATTGATTTTTCTGAATAAACTAGAAATCTATGCAAACTACTTTTCATATATACTGTTGGTATTTCATGGTTACTATTAATGCGTATTTTGATAAAAGTATGAAATAGCTAATATTTGTTGAGTCTTCACTGTGTGTTGACTCTGTAAAGAGTTTCACAAACATTTTATTAATTAATTTTCACCATAAGTCTATGATGTATACATTAGTATTATCAGAATAATAAACAGTATTGCTCAATAGAATTATGTGATTCAAATATATAACTTAAAATTTCCACAGTTTTAAAAAGTAAAATGAAATAGGTGAAAATAATATATTTTATTTCACCCAGTATATCCAAAATATTATCATTGCAACATATGTTTAATATTTAATAATATTAATAAAATATTTTATATTATTTTTATAAGAAATCTCTCAAAAGTATATGTTTTATACTTATAATACATTTCAGTTTGCACCAGACACATTTCAACAGCAACATGTGGCTAGTGGTTACTGTATTGGACAATGCAGATTATAAAGAGAAGAAAGCCAACGCTTATACAATTTAAGAAATTTACCCAAGATCACAAAATTAGAAATAGAGGCAGACCTTAGGTTCACATCAAAGCTCTGACTCTAAAGTATAGGGATATTAACCTCTAAGCATAATGTACTACCTTATTTTTAAAAATGACAAAATCCTTATATGGTGTGGGTCTGGGTTAAAGTAAGTAGCTGTGCTTTAACCACATCAGGGTATATTGGACTAACTGGTAGCACCAGAATGCCATTTGCACAGTTGATTGAAGACTTTCTTCCAAAATAACTCAGCTAAAGAGAATACAGCCAATTATAATAAGCTAAGGAAATCGACATTCTAAAATTGAAAGATTTTGCATGCAACTGATTGTCTGTTTATTTGTATTTTTTCTATGAATTCAAGACTCAATAACTCATGCTTGAGTCCTAAGTAGACAGATTACCAAAAGTCAAAACTATAATCGGTTTTATTAAAATATTTGTGAGGCCCAGGAACACAAATGGCTCTATCCTAGTACATAGCAGAGGAGAAATGTATTTTCCCTTAAAATACCCTAGATCTTTGACCATATTTAGCACTGTAAGTACTCTGGAATATCCAAAGAAGTAGTAGGTGGTAAGTAGGTAAGAGACAGAAGTGAAACTTCGAAGAGTGGGTAATGATGCACATGGAAATAAAAATGTCATGCTTAACTGTTAGGTCTACCCAGCACAGCATGCCTTACAATACCCAATAAGTAGACATGGAGAATGGAAAACACTGCAAAAGAAGAGAATATACAATAGAGAGATGCTACTTTTTAGATGACATGTGTATATATATATATATATATATATATATATATATATATATATGGCATATGCCTATGTAATAGTAGTATGCTTTTGGTGGCAGATTACTTAAAACTCCAAATCAAAATATCATAAAACAATGAGAAAATTCATGTAGAATGATAAAAAATAATTCTGTTTGGATCCAGAGACCACTATATTTTCAGGACTGCAAATCCAGTTCCCTGTGGCTTTCTTGGCTCTGCCCCACTACATGAGAGTTTTATTTTTAGGTTGGTTTCATTCATGGGAAGAATATTTACCTGATTTTTAAAAACATTTTAGGTTAAGGGAGTACACTTGCAGTTTTGTCACATGGATAAATTGTGTGGCACTGAGGCTTGGTGTACAAATGACCCTGCCACCAAGTTAGTGAACATAGTACCCAATAGGTAGCCTTCCAAACCATGCTCCCTTCTCCAGCCTCTCCTGTCAAGCAATCCCCGGTGTGTTTTGTTCCCTTCTTCTTGTCCATGTGCATTCAGTATTTAGCTCCCACTTGTAAGTGAGAACCTCTGATATTTGGTTTTCTCTTCCTGTGTTAGCTCACTTAGGGTAATGGCCTCTAGCTGCATCCATATTGCTGCAAAGGACATGATTTTGTTCTTTTTTTATCTGGATAGTATTTCATAGTGTATATATACCACATTTTCTTTATCCAGTGAACCTTAATGGGCATCTTCGTTGATTCCAGGTCTTTGCTATTGTTCATAGTGCTGGGAAGAACATATGAGTGAATGTGTCTTTTGGTAGAACAATTTATTTTCCTTTGGGTATATACCTATTAGTGGGATTGCTGGGTTGAATGGTAGTTCTGTTTTAGGTTCTCTAAGACATCTCTAGAATGATTTCTGCAGTAGCTGAACTAATTTACATTCCCACTGGCAGTGTATAAGTGTTGCCTTTTCTCTACAACTTTGCTAGCATCTGTTGTTTTTCAACTTATTAGTAATAGCCATTCTGACTTATGTGAAATGGTATCTCATTGTGGTTTAATTTGCATTTCTCTAATGACTAGTGATGATGAGCATTTTTCATACAGTCAGGTACATGTATGTCTTTTTTTAAGAAGCATTTGTTCATGTCCATTGCTCATTTTTTAATAGATTTTTTTTCTTGCTGCTTTAAGGTCCTTAAAGATTCTGGATGTTAGAGTTGTCTTGAATGTATGGTTTGCAAATATCTTCTCCCATTCTGTAGGTTATCTGCTTACTCTGCTGATAGTTTATTTGGCTGTGCAGCAGCTATTTAGTTCAGTTAGGTGCCACTGTCAATGTTTATTTTTGGTGCAATTGCTTTTGGGGACTTTGTCATAAATTATTTGCCAAGGCTGATGTCCAGAATAGTATTTCCTCAGTTTTCTTCTAGAATTTTTATTGTTTTAGGCCTTATGTTTAAGTCTTTAATCTATCTTGAGTTAGTTTTTGTATGTAATGAAAAAAAGTGGTCTAGTTTCAATCTTCTGCATATGGGTAGGCAGTTATCCCAGCATCATTTATTGATTAAAGATTCCGTTCCACCTTGTTTGTTAGTGTCGACTTTGTCAGAGATCATTGTATGTATGTATGTGATGTTATTTCTGAGTTCTCTTTCCTGTTCCATTAGTCTTTGTGTCTGGTTTTTGAAGCCTTCTAGAACTGATAAATGACTTCAGTAATTTTCAGAATACAAAATCAATATGTAAAAAAGCTAATAGCATTTCTATACACCAATAACGTCCAAGCTCTGAATGAAATCAATAATGCAATCCTATTTACAATAGCCACAAAAAGAATAAAACACCTAGGAATACAGCTTGTCAAGGAGGTGAAGATCTCTACAATAAGAATTACAAAATACTGCTGAAAGAAGTCAGAGATGACACATATACATAGAAAAACATTACAGGCTCATGAATAGGAAAAATCATATTGTTAAAATGGCCATGATGCCCACAGCAATTTACAGATTCAATGATATTTCTTTCAAACTACCAATGCCATTTTTCACAGAATTAGAAAAAACTATTCTGAAATTCATAAGGAACCAAAAAAGAGGCTGAATTGCAAAAGCAGTCCTAAGCAAAAAACAAAGCTGGAAGCATCACATTGCTGGACATCAAACTATACTGTAAGGGTACAGTAACCAAGACAGCATGGTACAGGTACAAAAACAGTTGCATGCTTTCTGATACCTGTCTGAGTCAGTGAGAGCATCCCTCCTGAAGCTTTTTTGAAAAATACTGACATTACTTCTAATTGAAACTTTTAAGATTATTCACTCATTACTCTGAGACAAGGATATTAATTTGGAATTTCTCCTGGATTTAGGGTGAGGTCAATACCACCCAATGTATGTCAAAGGCAACCATATATCTACCAGGCATGAGTACTCCCACAGGTACTTGAGCAGTAATCCTCTTTAGGAGACTTGAAACTGAGTATTCAGAGCAGGACCTGATGAAGCAAAGATGACTCAAATTTTTAACTTCTGCTTGATGTGTTTTACATTTATTTATAATATTATATATATATGTGTGTAATCTACATTACATATACATGTTTTATGTATCTATAGTTTTATAAAAATGTTTAAACATACAGAAAAATTGTAATAATTTTATAATGAATACCTTTATATATATTATATAAATTTTATAATAAATATTTTACTATGCTTGATTTATTATATATTTATCAATCTATCAATTATTCTATCTTTTAATTCATCATTTGTGGTGTACTTTAAAGTTGTAGATGTCAGCATACTTCAACTTATACTTCAGAATGTATATATTTTAACCAAAGTTAAATACTTGTTTCATATTTATTTTAGGTATAGTTTACATACATTAAATGCATGCACTGTAAAAGCATTATTTTCTGTGTTTTGGCAAGTACATACGTAACTATAATTCCTATCAAAATATGGTGTATTACCCTCACCCTAGGTAGTCCCATTATGCCTCTTCCCAGTACAGCTAAACTTACACTCCCCTAGAGACAACTACTCTTCTAATATTATCTACCACAGATTAGTTTTTACAGTTCTCAAATTCCACATAAAGAGAATCATATACTATGTGTTATTTTGTGAAAGACTCTTCACTCAGCCCAATGTTGAGTGTATCAGTTTTTTTTATATCTTCGTATTGCTGAGCGGATATTGTTTCTTTTTAGTCTTTCTCCACTGCTTTCAGGTATTTGAAAATATTTTGTCCACATTTTATGATTATTATTTGATGACAGCTTACACAGCAATTTCCATAAGCATAACTGCATTTATGGGTAGTCATATGTAATCACTGGCTTTTTGAGTTTTATTGTTTGTAGAGTTCTTTTTTATTTGTTTTTCTAATAGGCATGTTGAATTTAACTCAGCTAATTTTGGCCTCTTGCCTGGTGTCTTTTGAGATTACAGGCTGGCATTAGTTATTTAACTGCATTGTCAAAACCATGATATGTTCTATGAAAAACTGACTAGTCCATAAATTTATTAAATTTATTATTTGTCCTTCATTAACACTATGCTCCAACGAGTTGTATGATATGAGGCTATTCTGATCTATATACATATTCAAATAAATGCTTTATCCCAGTCTTTTTATTCCCACAGAGAAAATTATTCTCTAAATAATTCTGATGTGATTTCTTACCCTTTATTTCTTCTCATGTCTGGCTAACTAGTAGCCATATCTCTTCATGCCCCTTTGTAGCTACATCTTCCCACACTTGCTCTGGGCTTGCACATGTGAATTTCTTTGGACAATGAAACAGTACTAAATGTGATGTAGTCAGAGTAAAAAACCTTTGCTCATTTTTGTTTGTCTCTTGAACAATTTGGCTTGTTGTTCTTGTATTGCATCACGTCATGAGACCATGCTGAAGCTAATCTGCTCAATAGATGTGACTCTCATGAAGCAAAGACAAATCATGTGAATTGTCCCAATCATCTTAGCAAATCTAGATAAGACTGTCCTATTTTAGTCAATAGACATTCAAATCTCAGACATGTAAACAGATAAAGCTAAGAAATAAATAACCTCATAGCCAACCGTATAAATATCTCTGACATTTGGTGAGCTACATAAATATTCATTGTTTTAAGCCACTGAATTTTGGGACAGTTTGTTATATGGTAACATTGTGGCAAGAGATAACTAATACACCATGGAGGAAAGTGAATTATCTGGTGGTGATGATTGCCATTAGCCATGTTTATGGATTGAAGAAAGTTTATCAATATTAGCTTGAAAGATGTAGTGTTTGTATTTCTCTTTTTGCTTATTCATTCAGAGCCTGTGCTTTTAAGTTATTCAAGGTCTAGACTGAGAAAAGGGGCTTAGAAAGCTTGTTTTCACAATTACACTAACCTATATCTTCAAATTTGGCCTGTTTCAACAATAATGATTTTCTTTCTCCATTGGCTAATGCTGGTATCTGGTTTGGTAAAAACCCAAGGAAAGCAAGAATAGAGCTATTGAGTGCACTCTTACTCCCCAACAGCTAACACAGAGAAGCTAATTGAAGCTGAGCAAAATTTAAGTCCATAAAATGTTTATATTATGGAAAGGTCCAAGTAGAAGTGTAAAATCACAGTAATGTACTACTGTGTAACAACAAACTGCTTATTTTGGCTTCAGTAGACCATAAAACAAAATGGCAGGACTCTAGAGTCTAGTTTAGTGCTCAAATTTTACAAAAGAGGAAACTGAAACCAAAAGAGCTCACATGACATGCCTAATGTCATACAGTGATTTAATGTAAAAGTTTAAATTAGAACTTCAATTGGTTGTTGGCCATGTTCTAGAAAAGCAATGGAAGAAAGAAATCTGATATCAGAAGGCCTGGAGTTTGGTTTCAGCTTCTCTTCTCCCTCAATGTGTGGTTTGGGGTCAATCACTAGAACTGTTTATGCCTCAGTTTTCTCATACATAAAATGTAAATAATAATATTAGTCAAGACTATCTGAAATATTTGTGTGAGCATTATTTAGATAATAATGTACTAAGTTATCTGATTTAACTTAATTCATTCTAAAAGAATTATTTTGAGCAAATTATGTGTCAGGCATGCTAGTTGTTGAGGATAAATAATGGTCTTAGGGAATTTAAAATCTAATGGAAGAGAAAGACAAACAATGTCAAAATAAACTAATAAATGCTAACATAGAGATATCCAAGGAAGGGAGCTAGTTAAGGTAACAAAAGAGTATTTTGCATAAGCAGAGTAATAAAATTAACTCAGTCCCAGGTAAGCTATTTATAAAGGATAAATTAAAACAGGCCAGGCAAAAATTACATAGGCAGACCACTTAGGCAGAGGGAATGAATAAGTCAACAAAGCATGTCAGAATGTGGCATCTGTGGAATTCTACTGAACACAATTTGTATTACTAGGTCATAAAAGAAGGAGTAGCAAAAGGTAAAATTACCAGGAAGTAAGAGTCAAGTAATGGATCTGGACTTTAGAGAACCGTTGAAGAGACTTTAGTGGGGGGATTATGTGGTTTGAGTTATGTTTCAGTTAGAATATTTTAGCTACACTGGGAGAAACACTACGAATCTAGGGAGAAAAGATACAAATCTAAACCAGGAAAATGTAGTAAGGATGGAAAGGAAATGACAGATTAGAGAAACTGTATATTCAGTAAATGTTTATTTTATTATTATTCTCATTATAACAAATTGTTTTCTTAATGTTGTTTTTTTTCTTTTATAAAAGTTTAGTGAGAACTGTTAAGCCCAAAAGCATAGTTATTTTCTCTTATACTCATTGTTGACCTTTTCCTACTCATATGATCAATTTATCATAACAAATGAAATACTCCTTTTTTTTCTTGGCTTGAGTCAAACATAATTGCTTCCCTCATCTTTACACCAAAAAGAATGCTGAAATCAAAATTTAAAAAAATAAAAATAGCAAGCCAGAAATGCAACATGCCGATATATATGGAGCAACACAATAATATCAGATTGTTTCCAAAAAGATAATTAATTCAGCATACTATTAATGTTTATTCTGGCAATAAAATAGCATTTCGCTCCTTATCATAGCTTTTATACTTTAAATTCTGTTTCAAGTGCTTAGAACAGCAAATGTCTACAATTTATAACACTAATATTATAAAACATGAACAGGGACGCAACGAGACATGACTGTCTTCACACTTATAAAGCATACTTCTTTGCAAACAGCCAAGTAACGTTGTTCTTACTTGTGCACACAACTCCTTGAGAAATCCTGCCCAAAGTAAGTGGGGGGAATGTACTTGTAGAAGGAAATGAACAAATGGGGCCCTATACATCATGGGGCATAATATTTTATCATGATTCGTGAATTACATGAATTAATTTCTCTAGGTATGTCATCCAAAATTTATATTAATAGAAAATATTCTTGAAAAGGTATAATCATAATTCTACAAGTGTTTTCAAATTGCTATATCGAGAGCCTACTATTCTGTAATGCAAAGCAGAGGTAATTATTCCTTTGAAGAAAATAAAGACTATTTAAGAAAGTATTTTTTTGCTTAAGTATTTTACTTAACACATGATTTAAGAATTTGATCCAGGATTAGAACCCAGTCCATTTTCCTAATATAGTTCAGCTTCTATCATGTTGACTTGTTGACTCCCAAAACGTTAATAAGGACTGGTTTATCCAGTTCTTGAGAATTACCAGATGGCATTTATGAATTTGTTCTGAAACTGGCAAATTGTCTGAATTCTTAGTTTTTCTATGACTTCTTCACTTTCATCATCAACAGCTCAAAGTGAAGCCAAATAGACCTTCTGGAATAACTACTTTGCCATTGTTCCCTGCATGCCTCACAGATTGGAAGATCTCAACATAGTCACATAACTGTGTTGGTGGTCATCTGTGTCAGGAACACAAAACATACTTGGATTTGTCCAATGTTGTTATGAGCCTGGTTTTCTGAAGCTACATTTTGTTTTTTTTTTTTTGTTTTTTTTGCATCTTACATCATTTTTGTTTTTAGTTACCAGTAAAAAATTACTATCCTTGATACATTTATTTTAAGTATATGTATAATGTTTAGTTAATAATCCTTAATAATTTGCATGGCTGCTGTTGTATATACAGAGAGTGCACATAAACAAACTATTCAGCTTTTTTCTATTTAAAATTAAAAGAAAAAGATATCTGTTTCTACGAAAAACTGCTTGATTCAGTTGCAAAGTTTCTCCAAGGCTCCAAGCCACAGCTGAATAAAAAACGTATGTTGGGATTGTATAATCCACTAACACTCTTAGACACATTATGAGTTGGAAAACAGTAAAAAGCATGTGGCTGGTATTTTTAAATGAGGTGGCTGCATCGTTTCTACATAGAGTAACATTTTGTTTTGTTTTTCCTAGAATGTAAGAGTATGATTAACCACATTTCATGAGCAATACAATCTTATAAATGGTAAACATAACAGATACTTTATAAAAATAATTCATGAAATGCAATACTGAATTCCCCTACCTTGCTCTAAATTGGCATAACTTTTTCTTGATTATGTACAGAAAACTCATTTTACTTAAATTGCACTGCTGTATAAAAATAGATCTATTAACCATTTGTTTACCTTTAACAATGTCTTGTAATGATTCTTGTGAAATTACCTTAAAAATTATAATTTTTGATATATCTAAGAGAAAAATTACAGAAAGAGAAACAACGTAAAATTTACCTGATAGTTCACTCTGTTTCTCCGGACATCAGCACTGTTAATATCAATCTTCCAAAGAATCAATCCATTCCAGAAGTAAGCATAATGTTTTAAGTTTCTCAAATTGATAACATAAAGCTGGTGTACTATTGAATTTGTATGTAGTCTTTGGACTGTGTCACAAAGTCCTAAGATGATTTAAATTATTTGTAAGTTGTTTACATATTTTCCCACCTTAACCAGTTAAACCATTTTGCTGCAAGTGAAAGAAAATTTTTGAGAAATAAAAAAAGAGGGGGAGAGATTTATTCGCTCAATATGTTTTCTGTGGCTGCTGTAACAAACTTCCACAAACTTCGTGGTTTAAAGCAGCACAATTTATTCTTACTGTTTTGTAAATTACCATTGAACAAGCATCTGACTGGGCTAAAATCAAGGTATCATAAGGCTGTTCCTGTCTGAGGTCTCTCAGGAAGAATCCATTTTTTTTCCCTTCCCCAGCTTTAGATGCCACTCATATTTCTTGGATTTTGGCCTCCATCCCTTCATCTTGCAGGAGAGCAATGCTGCAACATTCTCACCATTTTTTCATAGGTTTATTATCTTCTGATTCTCTACTTCCACCCTACTCTTCTACATTTAAGAACTCTTGCAATTACATTAGGCCTAGCAGAGAATTCAGACTAATCTCTCTATTGTAAAGTCATCTGATTTTCTGCCTTAATTTCATCCACCATCTTAATTTCCCTTTGTCATGGAACCTAGCAGATTCACAAGTTCCAGGGACTAGAACCTGGATGCTTTTGGTGAGCATTATTCTGCCTACCACACTCATATTCCAAAAAATTCTAGGGAATAGAATTAGACACAGCTTCATCTAGAATATTTGTATAAATGATTTCACCAATACCATCTTTCTCTCTTAATATCTTGGACATCCTTCAGCTCTACTTCCTTTAATTCACCAAAATGAGGAATGCTGCAGAAGCTTCATCCACATTGTTTTCCATTCTGTAGTGAAAAAGTGTCCATTTTGCTTAACCAAAATTAAAAGCTCAATTTAATATCTTTGGCTTTTATTGCCTGGCCTAAGTCCTATTATTAATCTAATCACCGTTTCTGGGGATTTTAAGGCTTAAGTTCTGTGCCATTTTTGGCATCAAGTATTCTGTTAGCTATGGCAGAAACACACAGACTGAGAACGAATACAGTATAGAATCTCAACTGGGAACTGATGGCTAATGTCAGATGTAGGGTTAGTGGACATTGGGTGGCAAAAAAAAAAAAATACAACAAAGTAGGAAAGCAGGGAAACAAAAAATCATCAGCTACTCTACCAGTGTACTTCACACTCACAGCAACCAAGTAGAATCAATGTTAGGTGTCTATCTCAGACAAGAAGACACTGCTAAAAAACTGAAAAACTACTCTATTGCCTTTGATAACATTGTGTATGCTCATAAAATAATTAAGTTGATTTCTTTAGAAAAAATCTTTTCCAGATACCTACGTTAAAATTCTCTCTAGTCTCATGCTACCTTTCCCCATCTGAACTTGCTCTAGTCAGCCTAGATTTCTAACCCTACATATGTTATTGGCAGTCCCACTTCTATAACTTACAAAAGCTTTTCCCTCTGTTTTCTACTCTAGAGTTTCTTAACTTCTCTGAGCCTCAGTTTCCACATGTTACAAAAGGAGCACCAATCTTGGAAGAAGGAAACGTTTTGGTCTTATTGTTTTATAAGAAAATGCATTTGAAAGCAATTATTTTTGAATAATGTTTCTGGTGTTTCCTTTGAACTTGCAATGCTTTGTATTTTTAATTCTCTTCTAAATGAGTTCTTATGTTTACAAATTTTACCCACCAATGTAAAATTTATATTCCTTGAGGATGAGTGGTTAAACTCTTTGTGAGTCCCACAATACATAGAAGTGTAACTTGCTAATTACAAGTCACTGTAGTTTAGCTGGAAATAAATAATTAATAAAAGTTGTAGCAATATACAGAACATGCATAGTATAAAATAATCACTAATATGTAAGCCTCAAATTTTTTCATGAGTTTAGCTTGGAAGATATTAAATTAAAACCTATAAAATACGTCTGACTGTGAGATGTCTAACTCACTCTGCTGTTACAGATATAATGCACTAAGCCACAAAAGCATATAAGCGTTTTTTTCTTTTTTGCTAAGTGTTGTTTTAATCTTAAATATTTGAGATAATGGCTGTCCGGTACCTTGAGACTAATGGCTGTCTACTGAATATAGTAAGATAAATGTGCATGTGGAGTTGTCTTTACCTCTTTTCCTACCATACATGTAAGATATATTGTACATTTAGCCTGCGACATTTATCAAAAAAAAGGTAAAATTTAAGACATAATCAGTTTTAGACTTTGACTCGACTCATTGGTGAAAACTGGGACATGACTGCATTTTTGTAATAAATCAATTAGGAGGAAACTGATAATGCTATTTTATATATCTCAGTACTATTCATTTAAAAGTTTTAAAGAAAAAAAAGTGTTTTGCAATAAGAATTTTAAAAACCCTCGAAATCCCCCTGAGTTAGGTAAATATTATTTCAGTGATTTAAACATCTGCAATTCAATGGCTATGACAGTTTAGTGACTTACTCGAGACTACAGATTAAATTGAAGACAGGGCCAAACTTGAGCTTAGCAGGTAGGCAGCCAGATTTCTACTGTGTTGTTTGTTGTCTCTTACAAAGCAAGATCCATATTTTAAAAATGAAAGAGACATGCAGTTTTAGTTTAAATCAAATTTATGACAGTTTTGACTGTCCAAGCTTTTAAAGTGCCATTCCTTCTTTTGGATTTGTTCCACAGGTTTCTAAAATGCCAGGTTACTCTACTCCTTGGCTGCCATTTGTCTTTTCTGATTTCCTGCTAACCTCTATGGATTCTTGAAAGCATGCCTATCCCTTCCCTTGTGTCCAATGCAGATTCTTCTAGTGCAAAGGAATTTACATCAAATAGGGAGGAATTCTTTCTATTTTGAATGAGGACTGTTGGGAGTTTAAATTGAGGAGTTGGCAGAAGGTCTTCTACACAATATACGTCTTTCTCCTTCTTATAGACATGCTAATAAATATGTTTTTCTTTTATTTTAAATTTCCCCGCTGTGGTGTCCTCTTCATCATCTGTGTTCTTGGGATGAACTTTTCACTACTGATATGATGTACAGAGGTGTGTAGTACAGATGGATTTAAAGGAATTCAAAACTATGCATATTTTAAAGAATAAAATGAGAAGATTATATATAAATACACACAAGTGTAACCAAAGTTCTGACAGGAAATTATTAGAAGTTTATACAATGAAATCAAAGGGAGAAATACCTGTCTAATCAGAAGTACAAAACTCAGTGAAAATTAAACATTTTAAATCATAACAAAGAAAATGATAGATGTACAGCCCTGCTGCTATTGTATGATTAAATTCACATAATCTGAAACTGTCTGTTCTTTTCTACTCTGAGCAATATCTTATCAGAAATCTCATTTATGGTAACCAAGAGTGGCATCTTCATTTACTGCTTTCTTGCCATTTTAGTCAGGTTAACAATATGTTTGTTGCAATTCCTCCTGGCTTTGCTGCTAAATAGACAGGAATTCTCATCAGCAATTACTCAGAAAAAGAAAGAAGCCAGAAATCAGAGATGGGTCATAATTGGTTTAATTTGACACCATGGGTGACCTTCATGACCAGTGGCAGATTATAAAAGTAGTGTTCAAAGGAATGTGGCATATTTAGATGTATCCTGGGCCAGCATCAATACTTATCAGGGGGTTATAATTTCACAGATAAAAATTTAAAGCTGTCATTTTTATAAAACAGCAAGTCAATGGATTACATGTGTGGCAGTGTCATTGTTTAGGCTACCATTGTAGCTAATTTGTTTGGAGCTAAAGCCAAACATTACCAAACACAAAAAGTACAATACTCCATATATTATTTGTCTACTGGTATGTAACAAATTACAACAAATGTAGCAGCTTAAAACAGTACTCATTTATTATTTTACAGTTTTGTAGCTCAGAATTCAGGTTTGCCATAACAAGGTTCTCTACTCAGGATCTCACAAAACTGAAATCCAAGTGTCAGCCAGTCTGCATTCTCACTTGTGGCTCAGATTCACTTCCAAGAACATTCAAATTGTTGGCAGAATTCACTTCCTTGTGGTTCTAGGACTGAGGTCCTCAGCTACTAGAGAATGTCCATCATCCTCTGAGACATGACAATCTCAACATTATGGCCTGTTGCTTTCTCAAAGCTAGCAGGTGAATGTTTCTGGCTTCAAATTGCTGACTTCTTTTAAGAGTGAACATGATTTGGTTAGACTCACCCAGAATAATCTCCTTTTTCAATAACTCAGTGTCAACTGATTAAGAATGTTGTATCTTCAAAACAACGATTGCCATATAACAGGGCATAATCATGAGAGTGATAGCTCATCATTTTCATAGATTTTGCTTATATTCAATGGAAGGAGATCATATAGAATATGTAAATCAAGGGGCAGTAATCTTGGATACCACCTTAGAATTCTGCCTGCTATCTCATATATAGGAGATATGGACATATGTGGGTTGGCCTTAAGTAGAGGGGTAGGGAGGGGGTGCAGAGACTGGGAAAGTATTGACTTCCATTCCCAAAGGGAAACTAGGATACAATCAGTCACCCAAATTGAAGTCATATTATATGAGTTCTGCAAAAGCAGCAGAAATGAAATTCAAATGGCAAGTGAATATTTAGGGTTTATCCTAACAAGACACATGCTAATACAAGATAATCTTGGATTATCTGGTTGCACCCTACTAAGTCTAATTACAGGTGTCTCTATAAAACAGAAGAGAAGGTCATGTGAAGACACTGTCAGATACTGAAGTTAGGCAGCCACAAGCTACGCAGCACCTAGAACCACTAGAAACTAGAGGAGACGAGGACAGATTCTCTTTAGAGCCTTCAGAGAGAGAATGGCCCTGCTCAAGACTTGATTTTAGACTTCTGCCTTCCATAACTGTGAAAGAATTTGTCATTGTTTTTATTTTGACCTGCTAAGTTAATGGTAATTATTTACAGCATCCTTAGGAAACTAACACACATTCCTTGGGGCCATGTGCCTTGTGTTGACCGGTAAAATATGAGCATCAGTGAAGCTAGTCACTTTCAGGTTAAATCATTTAATTGTCAGTACAGGGCCCTGTAGCAAGCACTGAGACAGTGATTGTGGACACATGAATCAAGATGATGCATCCATCAGCCTGTGTCTCTGACTGACTTAATAAAAAATCACTCCTGTTATCTACTCAGGGTATGTGTTACAAGCCATCAATAAAGAAAATTTTGTAGTTTTAAGCTACTGAAATGTTTACCCAGTCAGTAACTGCAACATACCTTAGTCCATACTCAACATTAAAGCAGTCAAAAGATACTTGGAAATTAACAATTTCATATTGATATTAAAGTGAAAGATTTTACTAATACCTTCATAATAAATTTATTCCAAGTTCAAATTTGGCTCAACAGAGGTCCAAAAAAATTAAAATGAAGGATTTTAGGACTTGGCATTAAAAACACCTGTGTCGAATTTAATTATTCTTATTTTCTTTGGACAAGTTCCCCGATTCTCAATCCTTTCCTTTGCAATATATAAGTAATAATGCTAGTTCTTTCCGCACTAGGTTTTGTGAGGATCCAATCAGAAAATTGATGGCAAATACTTTGTAAACTATAAAGAATTTCATACGTATAAGTTACTTGATTCCACATCTGTGATTCCAGGGAGCTACCTACACCATCATATTTTGGGGCAAGTATCTTATGAAGTGGACAAAGTCTCAACCTTCACAAAGTAAATCATACCCGATATTTCTATGTAGTCATGAATCCCAGTGACATGTATCAGGAAAAGGCTAAACCCAGAATAAAAGAAATACGATATACAGACACATCTGCTAAAGGGGTCTGTTTGCAGTGGTTCCTCATCTTCAGAATAAAGGAAGAGCTTTTTTTTTTTTTGCCTTGGAGAACTTGAGCTATGTCTGGAATACAACTGAAGAATGCTTCAAAAATAAAAGATAATAACCACATACAGATATACTGGCTATGATACTTGAAGAGGCTCAAAACCTGTACAAGTACCCAAGAAGATTATATTGGGCCCTGAGAAATCTTTAATCAGTAATTGATTTAGAAGTTTAGGCTGAATATACAGTACATAATAGAAACAAGTGGTGATTCTGAGAGGAAATAAAATGAACTTGGACAATAAAGTTGGAACAACAAGAAATGGTGGAAACAATATTGGTTAATATTGGGTTATGATATATTTGATAAGAAATAGGAGCAATTTATATGATTATAGTAGTTTCTATGATAATTCAGTGTTCTTTCTCTCTCCAGTCAATTAATTTCTGAGAAATTTAACTCAGAGATAATATAATGATTTAATTATGCCATAAACACAAGTTGTTTTTATCTTGCTACTTCACCATCTTGTTCATGGCCCCCATTTAAAAAGTCATTTCATGTCCTAACATGGCTGATGGAAATTGAGTCATTACATTTGTGTTCCAGCAACAAAACTCAAAAAGGGTGAAGAAAGCCTACCATCTTCTTTTTAACAAGGCTTCATAGAACTTCTCATAGGCACTTCCACTTACTTATCATGGGATGGGAATAGTCATATAGCCGTTTATAGTCACATAGCCCCAGAGAGGCCAGCCAAGACCAACCTTTAGCTGCAAGTCTTGTCATTTTGAGTATATTTGTTTCTTAGGAGGGAGAGAATGCATGTTATGGTGGGTAAAAGAGCAGTGTCTAATAAAGGAAATAAAGAGCAAACTAAAAATGGAGAAGGATAGAGAACTAATAAAGAAAAAAATTATTCAGTAGATACTTATTTAGAAATTCATTTATTTAATATATATTTTTGGAAAGACTAATATGAGACATCTGCTAGGTCCCAAGGCTACTGTGGTGAATAAGAGAACACATTTGCCCTTGAGCAAATTGTAAGTTATTGAAGGAAGATAATTACAAAGAAAATATAGATATGATGAATGGCGAGTGTGAAGCAGGGAATACTAAACTGCAGATAACCTCTTTCAACATCTTCAAAATAGATGTCTCCTTTATCTTGATCAGAAAATAGTCTTGAACCAGGGCAAAAGAATTGTGTCACTGAGACTCAGAGTCAGGGGATCCACATCAATGTTTTAAGGAAAGTCAGAATAATGGGGCTTCAAATCTCAACACGTGGTGATAGACAAAAAATAGAAGAAGAAATAATGGTAAATCTAAGATTGTATTCCTTCTAAGTAATTTTAAAAATACTATTTTAGTTTTAATATAAGCAAGCATATAAGGAAAAGAATAAAGTTGAGAAAATAATGAGATGACACTTTGGGTTTGGGTTCATGACTTTGCCCTACTGGAAGCCTTCTTTGATTTTGATTGACAAAACTCCTTATATTTTACTGTGTTTTTTCAGCACTATAACATGCTTCGAACACATCATTTATCACATTGTGTGTGAAATAATGTGTGTATAATCAATGGTGTGCTAGTGCCAACTTTTCCAAGTTTGCAAAAGCTAAATATGTACATTTCCTTCCCAACCCCTACTTCAATGACTTCAGTTTGGTAGCCTAAAACCTGTCATGGGGGGAGCATTTACACCAAAGAAATTGGCAAATGCTTCAAATCAGGCTCTCTCTTTTCCCTGAAGAGCTGATTGTTAAATACCTGTCAGGATATCCCTATGCTTAACTTGTTCCTTCTTAGCATATAAGCTTTTTAAGAACATAACTTATGCCTTATCCATACATGTACCCTCTTTGATGTCTGAGTGTGGCAATGGATGGGGGTTTCATTGAATTTTGTAAAAACAAAATGTGTGTTGAATTAACAATCAGAGAAGAACGTTCAACAGAAGGTTGAAAATGTGGTTTGGAGTTTACTTTTGAGAGCATAACATGAGCTATGTATGGACTTGGTCACAGCTTTGAGAACAGAAAATAACACATATGTATAATGTGTCTTAAAGGTTGTACAGCTATTATATTTAAATGTCAAAATTCAGGAAAAAAGCTTTTTAACATGGAATTTATTTCTATTATAATAATCTTAGAGTCAACAACTACACGGTTTATGGAATCATCTGGAGAGTATGACAAATGAGCTTTAACTTAGGTCCATTTGAAAAAAAGTAACATCATATTATGTAGATAAGCATAATAGTAAGGTAGATGAAGTTTACCTCTGCTTCTCCCTTCAGGATCACACTGTCTTCTCAGTATTCTATGACACCTGATCATATGAACTAATGTAAGTCCTTTAAATGCACAACTCAGAATACATATCAATTTCTACAGAGAAATTCCATTTTAAGTGGATAAAGCTATGTTTACTTTGAATAAAGGAGTAGACATCTAAAGATAGGGTATCAAATTAGTGAGCTAGGTAAAAGGATAATGAGAGCATAGGACTTCATTGGTTCTAAACCTGACTACACGTAGACGGTCACTTGGTCACTTTTTACATCATTTTATAAGATTGGGTATTTCTGGACATACTAGAAAATTCAAGGTTCTAAATCATACTTGTTCCTCGATACAATTGAATTCCTTTACCCTGAAACAGCTCAATAACACAAAGAATAATTATATTGGCCAAATAAAAATTGAGTGTATTCAATAAAACAAAACATTTTTACTGTACTTTGTATTTATTTAAATGATAGATTTATTATTCGACAGGCATAAAAGTGAAATCATATTAGTTATAAATTTAACTGTTCATCTTTATTGAAAAGCAAATATGATATCCCTGACTGTCCCAGAAAATAAAAAACATATGGTTACTATAAATATGATTAAGTCTTACATTGCACTTTTCAGTGCTTCATCGTGAAACAAATCAGGTTTCTCATCCTTCTAACATCATTTGTGTCTCCAAAATCCATGTAAATGGATACACATTAGGGAACATCATTCAGTATTTAACTGACAGTCTTTTCAAAAATGGATTAATATGTCTTTTTTAGAAACTGCTTTGTCTTCTAATTATATGTTTTTAAAATGTCCCTGTTGTTTTATTAGTTATTAAATCACTAGAATCTATTTGGAAATAATTTCTTGTATTTACATTAGGTAATAACATAGGAATCATCATCATAGAAATATTTTCAACGTTTTTTTCTCCCTAATTTAAATCTATACTGCATGATTTTTTTGAAGTGTCAGCATTACTTTTCATTTAAGGCCTTTACTGATTGTATATACTATCATATGACTACATATTTTAATTGTTCAATTTTGTGTTTTTAAATAGCTGCAGGTCTTCATGTGTGTTTTTGTCACATAGAGCCCTTTATAATTAAATGTAGGATAGTAATTAGATTTATTACAAAATAACAAAATGGTTTTCTGTTTTTGGGAACTTACAGTTTACCAATTTCTAAGTCAACCAGTTTGGAGGACAACTTTAATTTAACAATGACATCTAATATTTCACAATATTCAGTGATCTATTTATAATCTACTTACCAGCTTGTCTCACTGAATTTATCTTAAAGATGAAGATTTTCCAGTAAGTGCCTCATAATGCTGTTGTAAGGATTGAAAGAGATAATGAACGTAGTTGGGATATGATACACCCTCCACATTAATGGCAGCTATAATTAAGAATGACATATATTTTTAACTTTAAAAATTTGTAAACTAAAAGTCATAGAAATGATTTCAAAACTGTTACAAATTACTTAGTCAATGTATTTATAAAAACCTGACCAGATATTTCACTAGTATTGGTTGGTTTTGTCTTAAAAATGTTGATTTAATTAAAGTACAAAACCCTGTATAAAACCCTTCATTGCTGCCATAAGTATTTGCTTGAATCTAGATGTTAACATCAATACATTTCTCTAATGATTAACAGAAAGAGTCATTAAAATCCAAAGCTGATTAATTGGGCTTTTGAAACAACTAGTCTTTCGAAAAATCAAGATTTAGGACTTTTGGTGGGCTGATATATACACAGTTACCAGCAGGTGGCAGTATGTATATGAAAGTGTGTCGTAAATAATGCAACTTTCAGGTTACTATTTCTAACCAAGAGATGTGCATCCACTTAAAAACACTGTTTACAGGGGAAGTCATGAGTTTCTAACTGCTTTGAAATTCCCTACTATTATTTTACTATGTCACTTCAAGGAAGAGTATATGGTTGTCATTTGTGAAATTCATGAAATGTTAAATCTAGCCAACGTCCAGCTTTCCAGGGAGGTGAGAGTTACTGGCTGACTTTTGCCTGACTCTTCCCTGTCACTTATGATAATAGAGCCTGTTTAACTATGAGATTTTCTAGGATATACTCTCATAAATGATTATTTGTTGAGGAGTTCTTCAGTCTGCACATATGCAGGCAGTGCTTTGTTGAAAACATGTAAATAAGGATAAAATAAAAGCAAAGAAAGAAATTATAATGTAGATTATTAAGGATTGCTAAATGATAAAATCATATTTTTTTGTAGCCAACTGGGAAAAAGTATAATTTTGTAAAATTTAAGATGGATGTATATATGTAACTCCACATTTTTCATTTTTATCCTGCCACTCTTGTCTTTAAAACTTAAGTATAAAGGTCAGAGGTCACTTATGGTAGTAATATGCCCTCCCTGGTTCCCCTGGTCATGATTATGGCTTTTGCAGAAGATGTGTCAGATGGATTGTGATGGATTTCTAGACCAGGCAGAGTTGGTGACTAGCAGTGACTGAAAAACTAGAGCAGTGGTGTGGAGAAGATAAGAAGTACTTGAAGGAGCAATGGCAATGGAGGAAGTCCTTGCTATTTACTGTGGATTTATGAAAGTCTCTTTTTCAGTTTTTCTCCTTAGAAAAAATATTTATCTGCATGTTTTTATACTATATATTGCATATTTTGTTTAAAATATGAATATGGCATGTGTACATACATGTAAATAGGTAAGCAGAGAGTAAAAAGGAAAGTGGCATTAAAAATTTATCATTGTCCCTGAAAATTTATTTTGCAGTTTAGAGTCATAAATATTTTGTGGATTCTTAACCTCAGTGAAAATCTGAGATACAAAGAGTTCTGAAAAAACATGTAACTTACCTACTGGTTCTTCTGTTCAAGAAAGAAAGCCATATGGTAGCTCTGTTTCTAGGTTTTTGGGGAATTACCACACTGTTCTCCACTGTGGCTATACATTTCACATTCCCACCAATAATGTATGAGAGTTCACTTTCTTCTGCATCCTTGCCAGCATTTATTTTTTGTCTTTTTGATAATAGCCCTTCTAAATGAAATGAGATGACACCTTACTGTGCTTTTGAAATGCATTTCTCTGATGATTCATGATGTTGAGTATTTTTCTAAATATTTGTTGGCCATTTGTATGTCTTCTTTTGAGAAATGTCTGTTTAGATCATTGGCCCATTTTTTTTTTTTAATTTAACTTTTATTTTAAGTTCAGGAGTACATGTGCAGGTTTGTTATATTGGTAAACTTGTGCCGTGAGAGTTTTTTTATACAGATTATTTTGTCACCCAGGTATTAAGCCTAGAATTCATTATCTATATTTTCTGATTCTCTCCCTCCTCCCATCCTCCACCCTCCAATGGGCCCCAGTGTGTGTTGTTCCCCTCTATGTGTTCATGTGTTCTCATCATTTAGCTCCCACTTACAAGTGAGAACATGCAGTATTTGGCTTTCTGTTCCAGTGTTAGTTTGCTAAGGATAATGGCCCCCAGCTCCATCCATATTCCTGCAAAAGACATGATCTTGTTTATTTACGGCTATGTAATATTCCATGGTATATATGTGTAATATATATATATAAAGAAAATATATATTTTTTCTTTATCCAGTCTGATATTGATGAACATTTAGGTTGATTCCATGGTCTTAGATACTGTGAATAGTGCTACAATGAACATATTCTTCCATGTGTCTTTATGATAGAATGATTTATATTTTGGGGGTATATACTCAGTTATGGGATTGCAGAGTCGAATGGTATTTCTGTTTTTAAGTCTTCGCGGAATCACCACACTGTCTTCCACAATGGTTGAACTAATTTATACTCTGACCAACAGTGTATAAGCAATCCCTTTTCTCCACAACCTTGTCAGCATCTGTTATTTTTTTTGCTTTTTAATAATAGCCATTCTGACTACTGTGAGATGGTATCCCATTGGGGTTTTGAGATGCATTTCTCTAATGATCAGTAATGCTGATCTTTTTTTATATGATTGTTGGATGCATGTGTGTCTTCTTAGAAAGTATCTGTTTATGTCATTTGCCCAGTTTTAAATGGTGTTGTTTTTCTCTTGTAAATTTGTTTAAGTTCCTTATAGATGGTGGATATTAGACCTTTGTCAGATGCATGGTTTCCAAAATTTTTCTCCCATTCATAAGTTTCCTGTTGACTCTGTTGATAGTTTCCTTTGCTATGCAGAAGCTATTTAGATCCCATTTGCTACTTTTTGCTTTTGTTGCAAATGATTTTGGTGTCTTCTTCATTAAATCTTTGCTCATTCCTATTCCAAAATGGTATTGCCTAAGTTGTCTTCCAGGTTTCTTGTTGTTTTGGTTTTCACATTTAAGTCTTTAATCCATTTTGAGTTAATTTTTGTATATGGGGTAAGGAAGAGGTCCAGTTTTAATCACCTGCATATGGCTAGCCAGTTTTCCCAGTACCATTTATTGAATAGAAAGTCCTTTCTCCATTGCGTGTTTTACAACCTCAAAGACCAGATAGTCTTAAGTGTGCAGCATTATTTCTGTGTTCTGTCCCATTGCTCTATGTGTCTGTTTTTGTACTAGTGCCATGCTGTTTTTGTTACTGTAGCCATGTGATATAGTTTGAAATAAGGTAGCTGGATGACTTCAACTTTGTTCTTTTTGCTTACTATTGCCTTGACTATTTGGACTCTCTTCTGACTAAATTTTCAAATAGTTTTTTTTTCTAATTCTGTGAAGAATGTCAATGGTAATGTTAATACAAAGAGCATTGAATTTATAAATTGCTTTGGACCATGTAGCCATTATAAAGATATTGATTCTTCCTATCCATGAACATGGAATGATTTTTTGTTGTTGTTCATGTCATCTCTGATTTCTTTGAGCAGTGATTTATTGCTCTTTTTGTAGAGATCTTTCACTTCCTTGGTTAGCTGTATTGCTAGATATTTGTGTGTGTGTGTGTGTGTGTGTGTGTGTGTGTGTGTGTCTGTGTGGTAATTGTGGTTTGGCTTTCAGCTTGACTGGTGTTATATAGGAATGTTAGTGACTTTTTACACACTAATTTTGTATCCTAAGTCTTTGATGAAGTTGTTTAAAGAGATTTTGGGCTGAGACTATGGCATTTTCTAGATATAGGATCATGTCTTCTGGAAACAGATAGTTTGACTTCCTCTCTTTCTATTTTGATGTCCTTTATTTCTTTTTCCTTACCTGAATGGTCTGGCCATGGCTACAATATCACATTGAATAGGAGTGGTGAGAGCATCCGTCTCTTGAGCCAGTTTTTAAAGGGAATGCTTCCAGCTTTTAGCCATTCAGTATGTTACTGTCCATGAATTTGTCATAGATGGCTCTTATTATATTGAAGTATGTTCCTTTAATACCAAGCTTATTGAGAGGTTTTAACATAAAGAGATGTTGAATTTTATTGAAAGCCTTTTCTGCATCTGTTGAAATTATGGTTTTTTTTCATTAGCTCTATTTATGTGATGAATTACATTTATTGATTTGCATAAGTTAAACCAAACTTGTCTCCCAGAGAAAAAGCCTACTTTATCATGATGGATAAGCTTTTTTATGTGCTTCTAGATTTGATTTGTAAGTATTTTTTTTTTTTTGAGGATTTTTGCATCAATGTTCATCAAGGATATTGGCCTCAAGTTTTCTCTCTCTCTCTCTCTCTTTCTTTCTTTCTCTCTCTCTCTCTTTCTTTTTCTTTCTCGCTTTCTCTTTCTTTCTTTCTTTCTTTCTTTCTTTCTTTTTCTTTCTTTTTGTTGTTATCATGTCTCTGCCAGTTTTGGGATCAGGATGATGCTGGCTTTGTAGAATGAGTTAGGAGGAGACCTTCCTTCTCAATTTTTTGGAATAGTTTCAGCAGGAATGGTAACAGCCATTCTTTGTATAATTCAAAAAAAATCAATGAATCCAAGAACTATTTTTTTAAAAAAAATTAATAAAATAGGCCACTAGCTAGACTAATAGAGAAGAAAAGAGAGAAGATTGAAATAAACACAATGAGAAATGACAAGTGAGACATTACCACTAACCCCACACAGTACAGACAACAATCAGAGAATATTTTGAACCCTTCTATCCATATAAACTAGGAAATCTCAAAGAAATATATAAATTCCCGGACACATATACCCTTCCATACTGAACCAGGAAGAAATAGAATTCCTGAACAGACCAATGAGCTCTCTAATTGAATCAGTAATAAATAACCTACCAACTAAAAAATAATGTCAGAACCATTGTTTTTAAATAGGATTGTTTGTCTTTTTGCTGTTGAGATGTTTGGGTTCCTTGTATATGCTATATATCAATCTCCAGTCAAATGAGTAGTTTGCAAATGTTTTCTCTAATTCTGTAGGTTGTCTTTTTACTCTTTTGTGTGTGTGTGTGTGTGTGTGTGTGTGTGCTGTGCATATGCTTTGTCATTTGATAAAATTCCATTTGCTTATTTTTGCATTTGCATTTGAGGTCTTATCAACTTAGGTGTTCAACAGCAGATGCATGAATAAAGAAAATGTGATACACACACACACACACACACATACACACACACACACGCAATGGGATGCTATTCAGCCATGTGAAAGAATCCTGTCATTTTCAGCCACATGAATGAAACTGGAGGACTTTATGTCCTCCAACAAACCAGGAAAATATAGTTAAACACTGCATGTTTTCATTTATGTATGGAAGCTAAACAAGGTTGATCTCATAGAAGCAAAAAGTAGAACAGAGGATAGTAGAGGCTGGGTAATAATAGGAGGAATGAAGGAATAGAGAAAGATTTGTTAAAGGATACAGAGTTATGAGTTAGATAGTGATAATAAATTCCAGTGTTCTATACCACTGTAGGGTGACTATAGTTAGCTATATTACATAATTTCAATAGCTAGAAGGAAGATATTCAATATTCTAAACACAAATAAACAATAAATTCTCAACATGGTGGATATGCTAACTACCCTGATCTGATCACTTTACATTATATGTATTGAAATTTCACTATGTACTCCATGTACAATTAGTAACTCACAGGCCATCTGTCTCTACACTACTCAATGGGGCCTCAGCTCAACTCTACATAAATCTGTGAAACCGGAGAAGTACCAGTTCTTCCATTCTATGAGCTTTCCATACTTCTCTTTCATATTTCTCCTGCCTGCTATGTCAGTAAATTCCATGTTTATTTTTAGAAGCTAATTTGGAACATAAATGACTCCAAATATTATATCACTAGGTAAATCCATATTAAAATATAAAAGCTCCCACCAAAGCAAAGGTCTAGAATGGTTTTCCAATTTACATTGAGTAAATGGGGAACATACCAGTAAAGACAAATAATTTTTGTCAATAGACCCTGAAGTCACACCAAAGGTGACAGAATATGCTACATAATAAGCCTAAATCAGATATAGTGTGATTTACACCAACATAAGCATCTTTTGTCTTTCGCATATAATTGGCTTAGGGAGATAAGCTACATGGATAAGCGTAGAGTAACAGGGGAACTTTTTGAAAATTTTTTTTAAAATATATGTGTTACATAAACATGTTTCAAATCTCATAATCCAGAGAGAAAATTGGGTATTTATAAATACAAACATTGTATTAAAGTATACTGTGCATATAGAAAATAATACAGATCAAAGTGTAAGACTAGTAATTTTTTTAATTTCCAAAATAAATTCACCTAGGTAACTATCAATAAATCAAGAAATAGGACATAAGCAGAAACCCAATTACCTAATATTCACTTTCATCACTACATCTGTATAATCATATTATAAGTTAAAATGCAAAAAATATAGCTACTTTTTTAAAATTTTATATAAATACAATTACACAGACTGTATCCTGTGTCTGGTTTATTTCACTCATCATAACATTTATGAAGTTCCATTAATTGTTGTATCTTGTAATTGTCATTGCCATATGATATCCTATTGCATAAATATACTATAAAATTTATCCAATTTGGGACTATTGTGAATAGTGCTTCTATAAATGTAACTTTTGATGCATATATTATATGCATTTATGTTTAGTATATAAACTAAGTTTATATGTTACATGCATTAGAAAATGCTGTCCTAGAATTTTTCAAAGTGGATGTAATGTATATTTTCACCAGCTATGTAAGTTGATTGCAATCATTTTACATCTTCACCAGTACTTGTTATTCTATGTAATTTTTATTTACATCATTTTCCCAATGTGCTTTGTAAGATGTGTGTATATATATATATATATATATATATATATATGTGTGTGTGTGTGTGTGTGTGTATATATATATATATATATATATATCTCCTACCAACCAGAAAATAAGCCCAGAATCATTATATATGTGTATATATTTTATATATATATGTATATATATATGAGATACAAAACATACTACAAATGTCTTAGCTATATATTGCAAACACTATCAATTTGCAGTGAAATAAACAACTAGCTGGAATAGATGATCATGATCCTTGTCCCCACGCCTCCTTTCTCCATCTGATACCTGAACTGCTTAGGCAATGAGAAAAGAAGATAATACAGATGGCCTTATTTCAAATTCTGGGGTCCGCTTTGGCAAAATAGGACTATGATTTCTAGGAGATACCATACATATCAGAGCTTAGTCGCTCTCATTTATGCATCTGCTGATGTGTTTTGGGGAACCTGGATTCTATCTTTAAAGAGCTTTTGTTTACTAAAATGCTTTTGAATAATGACTTTGCCAGCTATGCTTGGCAGAATGGACTGAAACAGGGAAGACATGAGGCAGGCCAGTTCAAAAAGTGCTGCACTGTTATAGGATCATATGCTGAAATAGAAGAATATGTTGGAGAAATAACTCAAGAATTGTAGGTGCTTAAATTTTGCATCTTTCTCAAAATGCATGTCTATCCTTAAAATTACTTAACTCTTAACTTGAATTCATTTACTTCCAGACATTTACCCTGAATACAAAATCCTATATGCATCAGCTAAAAGATCTGAGGAGTGTTTTGGGCCATTTGACCCTCTGCTCTGAAACTAAATGTCATTTTATAGTTTTTCCCTGTCTGAGTGTTTATAAATTTCAGACATAAGAGTTAAATAGAAACAAATTTACTTCCCTAACAGCTTTGGGCAACTGAATAAAGCCTGATATGCCTAGAGAACATTCAGGGTCTTTAAAGTCAGACAAAGAGATCTCCTTTGGAACTTAGCAACTAAGTTACTTCTCAGAGCCTTAATTACTTTGTTTGGCAATTTGGAATAGTGTAGGTTGGTTGATATGGGAACTGTGATAATTAAATTAAATTACCCATGTAAAATCCTTGGAACACATTGAGTATGCTATAAATGGTAGATAACGTTGCTATTATCTACCATTTTAAACATTTAAATTTAAAACATTAATATTATTCATGTTTAATTTAAAATTTAAAACATTAATATTATTTATATTTTAAATTTTTAATTCTTATGGATATCAAAATTGCATTGTGTTTTTCCATGTATTTTATACTTGATTGTGGCACTCAAATTCAAATATATTTTACATGAGGTAATTTTGAATAATTATCCTGGAAAAAATAATGTTTTCTGATAGTTTTCTTATAATGTTTCTATTACAAAAATGTGTATATATTCTAGTGCATTTAGTTGTCATTTATGCAGTTTATGTTATAAGTTTCCCAAGATTAAGGACATAATTTGACTATATAATTGCTCTACCTGAAAGAGCAGTATCTAAAATATCAAATTTTCCTTTTATAGTTAAGCCACTTTTGAGGATGTGATTTAGTGAGAGTAGTTGGCCTATACATAGTTCCACCGTTATAACCAATACCACAGATTCAATACTGTCTGGTTATGTGTGTTTACTGCCTCTAATGTTTCAGCTAAGTATAATGGTTTTAATCAATATGCAACACAGCAAGACTAGAATTGGCAAATGGATGAGCATATCTTGATCACTGAATTAAAAGAACTAAAAAGAAGACTGATCATTCTTATATTAATATTAGGAAACTTTTTTTGTCTTAATTTGTGCTGCTGTATCAGAATACCAAGACTGTGTAAATTATAATGAATGCAAATGTAATAGCTCACATACCTGAAGGCTGGAAAGTCCAATGTGAAGGTGGTGACATCTGACATGGGCCTTCTTGTTGTGTCATTACATGGCTGAAGGGAAAAAAGGGAGCCAAACTCATTCTTTCATAATGGCATTAGTTCCACTCATAATACTGGGTGGCCTAATCACCCCTTAAAGGTCCCATATCTTAATACGTTTACAATGGCAGTTCAATTTCAACATGAGTTTTGAGGGGGCAAACATTCAAACTCTGGAAATTTTCTACTACGATGGTGTGGTAATATCATTGGTGGGAGTACAGATTTAGAAAACTTGTGTAAGCTGCTTTTAATAGAAAATAACATTAAAATAGATTTTCAAAAGCCATTTTAGAAAATCCTAGTAATTAATCTATTATTGTGTTTGAGATGACAACAATAATTGGTTCACAGGCTCATGGCAGTTAATATTGGTCAATTTTTAATTCAAGTCTACGCATATGAGCCTGTCATTTATTAAGAAAAGCAGAAAGAATGTTATTTCAATCCTCAAGAACCTAATGTAAATAATCAGTGTAGTTCTATTTATGAGTCATCAACACTTGTACTGTCTTGGCCACCTTTGCAATAAATTTGAATATTGAATTATCTGTTTAAAATTAATTACATGTATATATGATATACTGGGGATCAAATATTCATCATTCTGTTCTCAGGAATTAAAGACACAGACATAAAATTGACCAGTTGCAAAGTAATATGTCCAATTCTGTTGTACTGGGTATGAATTGTAGTCCATGAATCTTAGAGGCTTATTGTATAAATAATTAAGGAATAAGCCAATATCAGCAGTGTCAAAAGTATTTCATCTATTTGGTTTAGAAGTTCAGAACCTATATGAGGAGCTAAAGTCAAATAGATACATAATGGGATCACAACATTAAATAGCACTAAATGAACTATTTTTCAGTTCACCTGAATTATGATTTTTTGATGTACTTTTACAAAGGACAATTGTATACCACAGCTTACTTTAATTTCTTCAGGTAATTCATTTAACATATATATATTTATATTGACACACACACATACCACACTCCTTACAGGATAGTAGATGAGAGAAGAGAAAAGAATAAAATTTCCTAAGGAAATAAGTTTTAAAAAAAAAGTAAGTACAACTGATAGGCTAAGAAAAGTGGAACTTTATGATACACTTTATTGTAACCATAAAAAGCAGAAAAGTGTGTAAGACAATAATAAAAGCCAAAGAGAAAGGCAACACATAGAAAACAGTAACAAGTATGATAAAGATGAATCCAACAACATGATTAATTACAGTGATCTAGATACACCAAATAAAAGACAGAGACTGTGAGTGAATAAAAAAAAGAGACCCAACTATGAATTGTGTACAAGATATCCACTTTAAATGTAAAGAAACAAGTTGATTTAAAGTAAATAGATGAAGAAAAATGTATTATGCTAACACTAACCAAAACAAAATAGGAGCAGCTATGTTAATTCAGACACAGCAGATTTCAGAGTAATGAAAGTTATCAGGTTTGAATAGGCATCATATAATAATAATAATGGGGTCAGTTCTCCAAGAAGACACAGAAATCTTTAGAGTGTACATGCTTACCAACAGAGCATCAATATTTGTGGAGCAAAAGCTACAATGAGAAATAGATAAACCCACTGTTATAATTGCAGACCTTTTAATCAGAAATGGACATATCCAGCTAGCAGAAAATCAGTGAGGATTTAGCTGAACCCAGCAACATCATCAGTCAACTGGATATAACAGACATCTATAGATTTTTTTTATCCAACAGCAGAATA
Source organism: Cacajao melanocephalus (assembly GCA_963573385.1). Taxonomy (NCBI): domain Eukaryota; kingdom Metazoa; phylum Chordata; class Mammalia; order Primates; family Pitheciidae; genus Cacajao; species Cacajao melanocephalus. The sequence goes on along the minus strand of CAUYLG010071502.1, from coordinate 19,188 downwards.
CACTTTTCAAAATACTTTAAGCTGAATAAAAATAAAAATACCACTTGTCAAAAATATGAAGGATGCAGCAAAATTAGTGCTTAGAGGAAAATTTATAGCATTGAGTACATATATTAGAAAAGAAGAAATATCCAAAATAAATCACCACAACTTTATCTTTGAAACTAGGAAAGAAGAAAATTAAATCCAAAGTAAGCAGAAGAAACAAAGTAATAAAAATTAGAGCAGAAATCAATTAAAAATGTAAAATCAAGAAAACCAAAACTAGTTATTTGAAAAGATTAATAAAATCAGTAAGCCTCTATGACTAGGGTAGGAAAAGCATAGCTGTAACACTCATATCAGAAATGAAAGAGGATACATCAATGTAGATCTCATGGATATTAACAAGATTTTAAGGAATACTATGAACAATGTGATTTCCACAAATTTGATGTTTTAGGAAATGAAAAAATTCATTGAAAAACATAATCTTCCAAAAGTTACACAAGAAAAAACATAAATTTTAAGTGGCCTATATTTATTATATAATTATAAATCCATAATTAAATGTCTGAAGCAACAAGAGCAGGCACAGATGCATTCACTGATAATTTCTACCAAACATCCAATAAAGAAATTATACCAATTCTCAATATGTTCCTTCACAAGGTAGAAGTAGAAGTAGAAGTAATACTTTCTAAATCATTCTATGAGGCTAGCATTGCCCTACTATCAAAACCAGGCAGACATCACAAGAAAAGAAAACAATAGACTAATATCTCAAATAAAAATAAATGCAAAATTCTCAAGAAAATATTACCAAATAAATCCAACAGTGTATAAAAATTATACACAATAACCAAGTGGAATTTATCTTAGATATCAAGGCAGATATAACACTTGTAAATCAATTGATATAATTAATCACATAACAAGCTAAGAAAGAAAAGTCACATGATCATACCAAAAGCATTTGACATAATCTAACACCTATTCATGATAAATAAGAGTCTCAGTAAACTAGGAATAGAAGAAAATGTCTTCAACTTAATCAACAATATCTATAAAATTCCTACAGTAAACATTATGCTAAATGGTCAGAAACTCAAAGCTTTTCCTACTAATATTTTCAACAAAGCGTTGATGTCCCCTTTCACCACTAGTTTTCAACATTATAATGAAAGCACTGGCTAATGCAATAAGACAAGGAAAGGAAACAAAAGGTATGCATAAGGGGAAGGAAGAAATAAAACTGTGTTTGTTCACAGATGACATGGTTATGTAGAAAATGTGAAAGAATAGACCAAAAACCTCCGCTATCACTAATAAGCAATTACACCAAGGTTGCAGGATATAAGGATATGTACAAAATCAATCACTTTCCCATATATAAGCAATAAACAAAATTAAAATTCAAAATTCAAAACACATGTTATTTACATTACCACCAAAAAGACTCACTTATAAATTTAACAAATATGTGCAAAATATATATGTGTAAAACTACAAAACTCTGATGAAAGAAATCAAAAATAACTAAATAAATGAAGAGATATTAAATGGTCATGGATAAATACTCAATATTGTCAAGATGTCAGTTCTTCCCAACTTGATATATAGATTCAATGCAATCCTAAATTCCTTTGCAGAAATAGACACAATTATTCTGAAGTTTACATATAGAGCAAAAAGTCCTAGACTAGCTACCACAATATTGAAGAAGAACAAAGTTAAGTCTGACACTACCTGACTGTAAAACGTACTTACTGTAAAATTACAGTAATTAAAACTGTGTGATATTGGTAAAAGAATAGACAAATGAATTGATGAAACAAAATGGGAAGCCTAGAAGGCCTACATATAGTCCCAGATAGAGATAATAAACTGATCTTTGACAAAGGAGCAAAAACAATAAATGGAGAAAATATAGTCTTTTCAACAAATGGTACTGAAACAACCAGACATCAATATGCAAAAAGAAAAAAAAAAGAATCTAGATGCAGAGTTTATATCCTTCCCAAAAATTAGCTCAAAATGGACATAGCCCTAAATACAGAAATTAAAACTATAAGTCCCTACAAAATGAAACAAGAAAATCTGAATGACCTTGAGTTTGGGAATTACTTTTTAAATACTGTCTCAGTTTGTTCCTGTTGCTGTAATAAAATATCTCTGACTAGGTAATTTATAAATATACAAATTTATATCTCACAATGCTAGAGACTAGTAAATTTTAAAAGTGCCAGCAAATTTAGTGTCTGGTAAAGGCTCATTCTCTGCTTTATAGATGGCACCCCTTGCTTCATTTTCACAGGTGAAAAGAGTAAAGACTTTGTGTTCACATGGTGGAAGTGCAAAAATGACTAAACAGACACTCTTAAGTTGTTTTTTTCTATAAATAAGAACATTAATCCCATTTATGAGGACTCTACCCTCATGACCTAATTATCTCCTAAAAGCTCTACTTCTTATTACTATTCCATTGGGGAATATGTTTCAACATGATTTTGGAGAAACACAAACATTCAAACCATACAGATATCACACTAACGGGATAATCAAAGAAGAAAGAATTGATAAACTGGAAGTTTTTTAAATGAAAAATGTTTGCTATGCAAAAGATACTGTCAAAGAATAAAAAAGACAAGCCACAGACTGGGAGATAATATTTGCAAAAGACACACCTGATAAAAGGCTATTTAGTCAAAATGTACAATGAAATCTGAAAGCTCAATAATAGGAATGCAAATGACTGGATTAAAAAACGGACCGAAGACCTTGCATAGACACCTCACCAAAGAAGATCTGAATGAAAAATACGTGTATGTAAAGATGATTATGTCATCTGTCATCAGGGAACTGCAAAGTAAAACAACAACGAGATACCACTACACACCTGTTAGAATAGTTGAAATCTAGAACACTGACAACAACAAATACTGGCAAGGATGTGAAGCAACAGGAACCCTCAATTATTGTTGGTGGAAAAGCAAAAAAGTGCAGCCACTTTGAAGACCGTTTGGTGATTTCTTACAAATCTAAATATATACTTTCCATAGGATCCAGCCATCATGTTTCTTGGTATTAACCCAAATGAATTAAAAAGTTATGTCTACACAGACATTTACAGCAACTTGACTCATAATTGCCAAAACTTGAAAGTAACTAAGGTGTCCTTTAGTAAATAAATAAAAAATAAATGGATAAACAATCTGTAGTACATCCGGACAATGGAATATTATTCAGTGCTAAAAGGGAAGGTGCTATCAAGGTATGAAAAGACATGGAAAAAACTTTCATGCATATCAATAAGTGAAAGAAACAGCCTCTAATGCTACCTGCTATATGATTCCAACTATGTAATATTCTGAAAAATCAAAAAAACCTACAGAGAAAGTAAAACAATCAAGGATTGCCAAGGATTAGGTGGAAGGGAAGGATGAATAAGAAAATTACAGAGTATATTCAGGGTAGTGAAACAACTCTGTATCATTGCTATTATAATGGTGTACACATGTGATTATATATTTGTCCAAACCCATAGAATGTACAACACTAAGAAATAATCCTAATGTAAACTATGGACATTGAATTATAATGATATATCAATATAAGTTCATCAATTGTAACAAATGTTCCAGTCTGATGGGGAAAAGTAATAATGGAAGAATCTATGTATGTTTGGGGACAGCAGGTGTATAAAAATATATAATTTTTGCTTGATTTTGCTGTGAACTTAAAAATGTAATGAAAATAACATCTGTTTTTTAAAAAGTAGTTCTAGAACAAGACAAAATTAACTACTTTCAGTGAGATTCAGAAAAAATAAAGTAGATTAAATTAAAGCACAACTCATATAGGTATTTCTTAATAAATATCTGAATCTGAAATATGTGTATATCTTTACTCTCATTATGCTATACCAAAATTATCCAAAGTGTGAAGGAATATGTAAGATGGTGTTTGGGACTTATTAGAACATGCAAAGGAATTTGAATATACTTTAATCACAGTAAAGATGCTTGTCATTTTTCATTTTGCTTATTTACTCCTATTATTATCATAGTGGTTTTATTACAGTATTTTAATGTAAAAGCACTACAAGAGGAAGCCCCTGAACATACAATTTATGTTGAACATTCAATAGTTAACCAAAGTAGCCACTTAAAGACTGGAAACAGTACATCTCAAGGCATCCTAAAAATGTAGTCTAATTATACCACAAGAAATTTGTTGCACTGAGCAATATTTCTAACATCTCAGTGGTTCTATTTGTTTTCTATTGGTATGTTAAAATTTAGTAAAAGGTTTTCCCTAATAGGGAACTGAATCAGAAGAACCAGGCCCCATACAAACTCTGTTTTAATGAAAATTAGTATTTGTTTTGTTACTGATTTTATATATGTATACATAATGTGTGTGTATGTGTATGTATACGTATATATACATATATATGTGATTCTATATAGAGTATCAAGAATTTACCAAGTTTTATCAAATCTTATTTGTATGATGGCTGTAAACGAATACCTCTATCTGAGAGCACTTATTAAGTGGCAGTCACATTTTCATTCTTGCCTAAGAGTAAAACTAAATGAAGGCAAATAAAGTATTCTTAAGCAAAGAGATCACACTGCCTTTAGTGAAAGATGTTTAACACTTGGAAAAGTAGCAATGTGATCCAGGATTCCAGTGTAAGTAAATGTTTTAAGAAAAAATAATCATAAGTTATGCATTTGAAGTTTCTCTCAGAAAAAGCAAGAATTTCAATAAAGTTGTACAAGATGATTTATACCTTATACTCTTGATATAAACAGTGCCATCATTAGGTGATTCCTCCAAAACAAAAGACAAAATGTACATAAAATATTTTGGAATAAATAGCCAACTAAAAATAAGAAGAAATATTGGTAATATAGCTATAATTTCTTATAACTACCACATGGAGTAGTAGTATTCAAATAATACTTGTGCTCTCAATTTTAACTCTTTACATTCTATTTCATACTGTAAAGTTTTGTCAAATAATTAAAAGTTGAAATAACATTAATCAGTTTATGCTATCTCACATTAATTCTAATTGCAAAATTGTTATAGAGTTTTTGCTGTGTTTTACATATATTGGTCATGAAGAATACAGTAGTCAAAAAGATTATTTCTATGATAATACTCAGATTTTAATAAAGAAAACAAACTCATAAACAAGAAATCAGATTGTAATTGTTGCTATATAGAGAATATGCATAAGCTTGAATGTTCAAAAATATGACAAATTGTGATTTGAATGACAAATTTGATCAAGCAAAAATCAAATGAAAGTACATCACAGAAAAATTAACACCTATTGTAAAGGCCCAAAGGTAGAAACCCACTGGCTTGAGCAAGTGCAGAAAAATCACCCTCATGGCTACCACAGAGGGAATAAGTGGGAAAGTAGGAAGAAATGAAGTTAGAGATAGATAGACAGGGACCAGGTCATACAAACCCAACATTTTACTGTAAGTCATCTGAGAGTTTTAAAGTCCTCCAATAAATGACATAGCTATTAAGTAATTTAATCTGATTAAGACTTGAAACAAAAATTAGTAGTTTTCACTAGAGATCCTCATAGTAGAAATGGAAAAAAAATGGATGGATCTGAGATAATTTTTGATTTTGCTAACAAATTAGATATGGTTGTGGAAAGAAAAAGAATACTCCAGGATAACTTCCAGATATTTATTTCATCGTGCTATTTTCTTGAAATGGGAGAGATGGTGAGCAAGTTTGGGGATGGTGGTGGAAATTAATAGTTCTATGTTCATCCATTTTAAGATTGAGCTGTGTCTTGGTCCCTGTTGTGTTACTGTAACAGAATATCTGTGACTTAATAATTTATAAAGAAAAGGGATTTATTTAGCTCACAGTTCTGTAAGCCGGGAAGTTCAAAGGCATGCCTCTACCTTCTGAAAATAGCTTTCCTGCTACCTCATAACATGACTGAGAAGTCAAAGGGGGAAGTGGAGACATGCAAAAAGGCAAAACCTAAGGGGCATCCTAGCTTTATTACAACCCACTCTTGAGGGAAATAGTCTATTCCTCAGAGATCTAATCCAATCTTGTCAGAGTGAGAACCACACCAAGACATTCATGAAGGATTCACCCTCATAATCCAAATAATTTCCACTAGGCTTCACCCTCCAGCACTCTCACATTGGGGATCAAATTTCAACATGAGTTATGATGGGGACAAACAAACCATATCCAAATCATAACAAGCTGCCTATTGGAAATACACATGCAAGTATGAAGCTGTTAAACAGAAAAGTAAGAAGCGCAAATAAGCCATCAGGGCTGAAGAAATTAATTTGGGAGTCATTATATTAAGATATTACTTAAAACAATATAATGGGATTAATACAAAGGGAGCTTACATTGAGGAGAGTATTAAGCAAAAAATTTTAAAAATATTAAGAATTATAAAAATAAGGACAATTGGCAATACAGTTGTAAACTTCCCTTTTTAGGAATATTATGAAGTTTTTGGTGGCTTTATAAATATGTTTAGAAAATTTTCAAAGTATATTGATTAAAAAAAGAAACTTAAAGGAATAATAAAATTCTTATGAAAGGGCCACTCTGAAAACTTGCTTTGCATTAAGAAACAATGGACAACAGGCAAAAAGCTCTAAAAAGATCTCCATACATGTAGAAAAACTTCAACTATTTAATAATAAAGAGATTATTATAAAATAACCTAAATAGGAATATCAACAATTTTCTCCAGTTCTCTTATTTGCTTACAGACTGGTAGGTAGTGTGATAATATTTATGGTATTTTTATAAATATATAAATTATCTTCTCCTGTATAAAGGTTAAAATATGTTTGCAAGAAAAATATTCTGAGAATAAAGTATATTTCTTTTTTATAAAATGAGAGGTAATGAGTTGGATATCTATACAGTATGGAAAACTAGCTCACCAATGCATAAAGACTGGTAATATTTTTACTGTGTGGGTTCCCTGAGCCCATAAACAATAATACAAAACAGAATTAGAAAGAAACAATTTTATTTGATGAGATTATAGGTTTTGAGGCAATCAAACTTAATATGAAATATTTTGGAGACAAAAAGAATTAGATATGTGTAAAAAGGGCTATCACTAAGATAAGACTTACCAATAAATAACTGCTACAAAATCCTTTAAGAGAGACAGCTTAATGGAAATACAAATCTGTCCTTCACAGTTTATAAGCTATTATTTTAGAATATTTAATGCATGCTTGTATGGTGTATTGAATGGAGTTTTATTGATTAAATTTCTTGACTATTCTAAAGACTGATTAAATAATTAATTGAAGTATTTAATTTGCATTTTCTCTTCCTAAGCAAGTTCCTCAAATATTGTTCTTCCTACTTGGTTTTTTTTCTGAGGTAATCCACATTTTAGCTACTAGTGTCACAAATAGCCACAGTCAGTCACATTCCTAATAAAGACAGGTAACTACGTACATATACATGCTAACAAAATGTATATCCTGCTCAAGAAAGTTTATCACATTTTGCTTTTGATCTAATTTTATATTTTACAAAAAATAGTTACTAACATAATGTACCCTGTGATTTGTTGCTGCATCAAAATCATATTTATTTAAAGTGGATAGTTTTTGCCCAGTTAGACTACTTTACAGACAATAGTAACAGAAATATTAACCCAAACTGAATTATTTGATTTATTTCTGAATAAAGCTGTGGCTTATTTCAGAGATGTACAATGACATCAAGCTCCATTTTTCTAAGCTTTCCATATTATTTCCTTCCTCTGTTAGTTTCACTAAAATTATTTTTGTAATGTAGCAAAAATGATTCTAGATGTTTTATAAATATCATCTTTATCATATAGGCATAATTTGCCTCACAAATCTTGACTTTTGCTCCTTTGGCTGGATTGAGGCACGTGTCTATTTCTAAATTAATCTCTGTCTCTAGTTTATTTCATATGCTGATTACCCTTGAACAGGTAAGACACCGCAGTTTTATATGAGTAGTGTCATTTTCTCTAGAACCTCATGGATTCACAAATGAAAATCAGAGATTTTCAAGAAAGAAAAGGAGAGCATTCATACATGGGAACATAACAAAACTATACACTATATATATCTATATTCAGTTTATTGAAGCCAGAGGAATTACAATGTTGTGGTGAGAAATGGATTAATGGGCTGGGCTTCTCTGTCACTGAATTCTTCTTATGTGACTTTTCACATTGTTATACTTAGAGTTTTAAAATGACAGGAGGATTTGATCTACATATTCAGTTTGAGAAAATTTCTCAGGGCTTCGTAACTGTGAAGAGTTCTCATAATGTTTCTAATTTGTACATTGGCACAATGACTTAAATGGTTGTGTTTGGGACTGGTTCTTACAACATCATCTACCTCAACCACACACAGCACACTGTTTAGATATAAGTGCTTTCATATTTCCAGTAAAATTATTCCCCCAGAAATTTATTTACAAATGTAAATTATTGACAGTTTTCACCATTAACCAGTTCAAAATCATTGCAAAATACAACGTAAATATTATTCTTTTGGTTTCTCATCTGAATTTTGTAGATCAACAAATATCTGAATCATGAGTTTCAGGTTTTAAAAAAAATTATTAGTATTTATGTTGCAAGTTAAATACAGAACTTTTTAGGAGGACGGGAAGTTAAATATTGAAAACTTTTCTCAAACACAGGAAGCAGGCATTGTGGGAGACTGCCCTAGATAGCTACCATTACAGTGAGAGAGCACCTAGCCAGTGCCTGGTAAAAGAAGAACAATTGGTGCATACAGCTTAGTAGTGTTGGCTCCTATGTTGGCATACAACCATTTAACCTGGGATTCAAAAATTTACATCTGATCTATTGACTATAAGTATGCGAAACTATTGCTGCCACACTCTATATAGGTCGCCTTCACTCTCCGTTACCACTGCTGTTATCTTTCACTTGGTTTATTTTCCACAGACTTTTATTGGGTGCTGAATCATATCACATTATTTTCTGACTCTATTCAGAAGATATGTATAATTTCTTCAAGAATGAATGACAGCAACATGATCATAATATTTTTATTACTCCTAATCAAATATATATTTATGATTACATATATTAACTAAACACTCTGGCTCTTCAGTTTATGAACATTTTATACTCCATAAAGAGGAAAAGCACTTTTGACACAGAAGATGATCAACTATATTTGCACAATAATTTTGAAATATTTTAAAATCAGTTTAAAAATAAATTCAGTAAGTTGATTAGGTAGGTTGATTATTTGTGGCAAATTGGCTGTTACTAAATAGGCTTTCTGCAAATTTATCTACAAAAATGTCTATTTCTCAAATGAAACTCTCCTTTAATTCAGTTATATGTGTAACGCGACTTGGTTTTGCATGGACAACTTTATGTGAAAGGACTGAAAAATCTTCTATTGAGAATCTTTTGTGTGTATGTGTGTGTGACAAGGTCTTACTCTGTTGCCCAGGCTGGAGTACATTGGTGCAATCAAGGCTCACTGCAGCCTTGACCTCCCAGGCTCAAGCATTCCACACATCTCAGCCTCTGGAGTAGCTGGGACCACAAGCATGCATCACCATGCCTGGCTTTTTTAAAATTGTTTTTATTTTTTGTAGAGACAAAGTCTCCCTATGTTGTAATTCTCCTGTCTCGGCCTCCAATGTGCTGGGATTACAGGTATGAACAACTTCACCAGGCCAAGAGTCATTAAACTTGCATGAAAATATGTTATGACATCAGTGAAAAAATGCAGGTACTGCCTTAATGTTTCATTGCCTTAAGCAGAATGCCATTTCTCAAATACTGGATGATTTCTGAGAACAGAATCTTACACTGTATAACAGTAGAGTTCTTCAAAACAAAAGGCCCCATCTACAGGAAACTTGGCAAGTAAGAAACCATGACTTAGAAGTGGAGTTCTGTGAGGCAAAAAAAAATCTGAAAATCAACAAAAAGGATAAATTTTATTTCCTGAGCAGTCTTGGTCATTATTATCCATGGAGTATTTGTGAAAGGAAGCCTGAGAGCAGAGAGAGCATCTTGGCAACCTGGTCAGATTGGGACTCAGACCTTGTATTTAAACACTAAAATTAAATTGTCTTTCTTCTTACTAATAATTGGTAAGATAGGGTATGCCAGTTATATGATTGACTTTACTCACTTTTATTATTTTTAAATTTTAATCTTTATTAAAATTTTATACACACATATTTAAAAATATTAACCAACTTTTAAAATAGTTATTATTTACTTTGCTTCTCCAAGCTCAGATATATTTATATCTAGGGCAAATACCCAGAAAGAGACTTTCTTGCTTATGTCAGGATATTTATAGTAGATACCTCCAAAGCTAAATTATAATCTTCCAAAATGTCAAGATCAAGGAAGGCAAGAAAAGAAGGCTGAAGAATTCTTCCAGATGGTAAATGCAGTGGAACTCTGCATTGGATCCTGGACTAGAACTGTTTTTGTCTTTTTGCTCTACAGGACATTATTAGCATAAGTGGTAAAGTAGAAATAGGCACTCAGGTTATTTAGGAGTAAGTCAGCAACTTACTCCCATATGATGCAGAATAACAATAGTAATAATGGTAAGTATATAAAATAGAGACAATGACAAAGCAATATAACAAAAGGTTACAATTGATATAATCTAAATGAAGGGTAATCAATATGAAGATCTTTTCACTATTTTTGAAATTTTCACCTATAATTATAAACTTATTTGAAACTTTAAAAAATTAGTATTAAAGGAAAAAAGTAAGGTACTAAAAGGAATTTATATTATTATTTCTTATAGTTTCAATATTTATTTATAAGTTAATACTATAGATTACTCAAGATCATATTTTACCTCATTTTGTTTTACATGTAGCCTTGTTATTTGAGCTACATCTAACCCCAAAATTGTCCTGTTAATATATTTTTCTTTATACCTTGAAATAATTTCAAAATTATTGAAAAGTTGCAATAATAATGCAAAGAATATTTTTACTAAACTATAGGAAGTAAGGGGCAGGCATAATGCATGATCACCCATAGATACTTTGGTATATTTTCTGTAAATTATAATTTTTCAATGTTATCGCAATAGTACCAGAAAAATTATAAAATTAACACTAAAAATGTGCTGTCATTTAGTCTACAGACTCTTGTCTAATATTTAACATAGTCTTAATATGAATAATATTGTTTTAGCGTTAAAACATTTCAACATCTTATAGTCTGCAAACTCTTCTTCTAACCTTGTGAGAGATCTTCATGTAGTTTTCTATTTAAAAAGAATGTTCTTTTAAACATTACAACTTCTCACGTGTACCTTGGATAATAAACTTTCATCCTTACTATACCATTCTTGGCTAGATAAAAGGTTTATTATATGTCCTAATTCTGGAGATTGAAGTAAATTGTTAATCCTCCACTAAGGGCTTAGAAAAGAATCAGAGCAGTTGTATGATTGCTTTGTTCCATTTTTCCTACTTAAAGACTTCATAATTATAGACTATAATCTCAGAAATAATTTACCATGTCTGAAACCTAAAATAAAAGTGATCGTAAAGTGCTGTTTTAGAAAACAACATGTTAATTGGTTTCTAAATTGGTAATGTTCAAACTCTTAAAAATGGGTAATAATATAACACCAAGATTTGTCACATATTTCCTAATATTTTTAAAGTGTCTCTCCATATGTATTTCAATTTTGGCATGTTTTGTACTTTTTCCCCTTTTTATAGTAGTCATTTTGGGATTAAAAAAGGATCACTCAAAGTTATGTGAAATGCAAGATATGTTTCTGCATTTATGATTTTTTTTTCAGGGTATAACCAAAGAATTAATTCCCTATCAATACTATTTGATTTATACAAAGATACTAAGTAATTATTATAAATTTTTCTTTTAAGAATTGATTTTAAAAAATTAACATGTAGTTTTCAGGATAAAATTTAAGAAAATATTTAAATGAGGTTATATGCCAAAGAAATGTTTATACTATTGAAACAGAATTAAGGGAGAAAAATTTAGTTCAAAACCTCTGGTATGTTTGGTAAGATAATATAGAGAGGATATAACATCAGTCCGAAAAATGATGGAATAACTGTAACAAAAGGGAAATGGCTGGCAGAACACTCAACATATTTTTGATTCTGTTTGTTGACAGAAAATGATATTTAAAATGTTTATTTTTTCTGGCATTCATATTCAACTTTTTGATATAAGAATTCTTTGCCATTGCATATATTTATCAAATATTTTCAACATCTTTTGTTCTATGTGATACACACACACACTCTCACACTCACATACATACACACACCAATCAGGCAATTTAATTGGGTATTTTCAATGAAATATATCACAGGAGATCCAATGTGACTTCCCCAAAAGAATATCATTGAGAGGCCTAGAGGAAGTATTTGTATTGTGTCTAAAATATCATTCACCTTATTAAGATTTCTGAAATGAACATAAATCTTAAGAAAATTACCACATAGATGCTATCTCCAGCAATAAAATTAGTTCTTAATAGTATTGGGTAATAGAGAAAACTATTTTAATTGGGCTGTTTGATTAGAATTATTTTAACAAAACAATGAACAAATTTTTTTTGAGACACAGCTATATGACAGGATATGTACTGGCATTTTAGATAATGTTTATAAGAAAGAGTCAGTGTTGGTCTAAGAGGAACTTATATCAGAATAATTAAGTCATTCTACGTATACAGCATAATTTGGGGTTATTATGCTTTGCTTATTCCAATTTAACTAACATATATGTGAGACGGTATTATCCAGAATGTCTTCATATGCACTCAGTGAAAGATATAAGGATAAATATAAAAATAGGAATAATTTGCTTAAAGTTTAGACTTTAAAATGTTACCTTAATTCATTGGTTATACCTTATAGTCACTGAAACAAGATTGCCTGGTCTAAATTGTGGCTCCTTGTACTAGGTTGAATGATGACCCCAGCACAATATGTTCACATTTTAATTCCTGGAACCTATGAATGTTAATTTATTTGGAAAAAAAGACCTTTGCAGAGGTAAGCAAGTTAAGAATTCTGAGATGAGGAAATAATTCTGGATTATTTAGATGAGGAATAAAACCAGTGACAGATAATCCTTTCAAGACAAAAGCAGAAGGATATTTGAGACCAATACAAAGGAGAAGGCAATATGAAGTCAGAGACTCAGATTGGAGAGGTGTGGCCACAAACCTATTTCAGCGACTGGAAGCTGAAAGAACAAGGAAATTAATTCTCTCCTAGAGCCTCTACAGGGAATGTAGCACTCCCAAAACCTTGAGTTTGGACTCGTGGTCTGCAGAATTGTGAGAGAATAAATTTCTCTTGTTTATGCCACCAAGTTTGTGGCAATTTGTTATGACAGCAATAGGAAACCAATACACTCTTTCACTTAGTAGCCAGGAAATCCTGGGCAAGATATCTGTACTATCTCTTTCCTGTTCCCTTCATCTGTAAAATATGGATAATAATAAAAATGCCTTCTCATGTGGTTATTAGGGGGATTTAGTCCTTTAACATAATTTTAAAACTGTGTGCATTCACATGTGAGCTCCTATCATCACTGTGTCTAAGTCAGTTCAAGATTCCGTAACAGCAGAATTTTATTTCTCTTAGTTCTGGAGTCTAGGAAGACCAAGATCAAGGTGCCAGCAGAGTCAGTTTCTGGTGAGGGATCTCTTCCTGGTTTATAGACTGCCACCTTCTCACTGTGTCCATACATGGCTGAGAGAAAGCACAAGCTCTGGTATCTCTTCTTACAAAAACACTCATCCCATGACAGCCGCTTCCTCATGACCTCATCAAACCTAACTACTCTCAAGGCTCTATCTCCAAATGTAGTCACACTGGGAATTAAGGCTTCAACATATGAATGTTTTGGGGCTATAAACATTCATTTCATATCACAGTGATTTTCAAACTAACATTAGCGTAAATGATATTATACAGGAAAGCCCAGTATAAGAAGTGACGTTAACTGGGCCTTATCTTATTGAGGTAGGGGTGGAGACTAGAAATTTAACCTGTTTAATTTTGTTCCTTGGTTCTCAAGCAGTTCCCTATATCACATCTATAGAATGTATAGGACAGCAGAGGAGAATGAAATTTGAATACCGCTGTTTTATGGCTAAAAAACATGTACTTTCCTAACTGTAATAGTTAATTAGAATACAAAGAATCATTAATTCACTTAGTAAATATTTATGAGTTCTTAACATTTATTATTTCACTAGGAATATAAAGTTAAATGAATGAACGCCAAACTATATAAACATTCCAATAAGAAATTAGACTCTTCCCTCCGGTAATATACAAGGTCTCATTATCTATCTCAGAGGTTCTAAATGGCGCTAGATTGCTCCAGGAGAGCAAAGACAGGCATCTGAAATGCTGAAACAGCTTCAGACCATGATGTTTTGGGGTCGACTATAAAGCAGGCTATGTAACCCACAGTCGACTCTAAATGACTGAGCACTTGCCAGGAAGTAGAGTTGGTGCCAGGATGAGAGTTGAAGTGTGGTTTAGCCACACTAAGGAAATGCCACAGAAATGAAAAGTCTTGGAAACTAAGAAATAAATGAAAGATTGTTATGGAAACTTTGACTTCCCTTGAAGTGGTACATGGACTAAATACTTCAGCCTCGGTATAACTCTTTGGACCTTTAAGTCTTCCACATGGTAGAAAGTGCCAAAGAAAATCAAGCAATGCTCCTGAGCCCCTAATAGAATGAGGCTTAAAAAACTGACTTTCTGTTGCAATTACACAAATGTCTGTTCAGTGTTATGGAAACTTGTATACTCAGACAAAATTTTAGGAATAATTCTACCAAATGTTGGCAGGAGACATTTATTCATTTGTACGTTTGTATATAAGCTCTTCAAAATCTCCCTCACTTTTGCAATATACTGGATAGACTACTAAACTTTCTAAATACTAATAGAGTTATCAAAGTAAAAGAGAATATGAGAAAATAGAAAAAGTTCTAAAAAGCAAATAATAGTGCAGTAAAGCTGCATTCAGAACACAGCCCAACTGTATATTATCTATTCCTTCATAGTAAATTGCCACATAAAGGCTTAAAACCACACCCATTTATTAACTCATAGTTCTGTAGGTCAGAAGTCTGGGCACCACGAGACTGGATCCTGTCCAATGTCTCACAGGCTGAAATCAATCTGTCAAGCAACTGCATTTTCATCAGAAGCTTGAAGTCCTCTTTCAGTTCACTGTAGCTATCAGACTCAGGTCCTCACTTCCTTTGTGGCTTTCAGATGGGATCTCTTCCATCTCCCAGAGGCCATGAAACCCCTTCCATCTTCAAGCTCAGCAACATGAAATCTTCACCTAAAATTTGTCTCATACTTCGAATCTCTCTAACTGGGAGAAGCTAGATCCCTTTAAGAGCTAACATGATTTGGTCAGTCTCAGGTAGGATATTCTCCCCTTGTTAAAGTCAATTTATTTTGGAACTTAGTTACATCTAAAAATTTCCTTTATAGCAGCACCCAGAGCAGGGTTTAATTGACTGTGGAAAGATATGTGTACTCCAGAGGGTGGACATTTGAGGAACACTATCTTAGAGTTCTGGCTATCACAAACAGATACCGTGATATTTAGGTATACGAAAAGTTAGGCGGCTCTTCTAAAGAGAATGCAGATTGTCAAATTCCAACATCTTTCTCTCTCATAGAAATGTCTTGGCAGAATTCACTTGTCACAATTGGATGGAGTTGCCTCACATTTTTAGCTGAGAGGGGTCTTGATATATCTTTCCTAAATATCCTGATTATCTGATTGATACATCTTGTTAACACATGGCACCATAGATAAGAAAGACACAAAGTTAATCAAGAATGGGGCTTCCTCGTAAGATCTGGCCTGACTTAGAACATCACTGGTCTTGGTTGTGTCCACAGAATTGTTATAATCAGAGAGGGATGCTTAAGTACTGGTAGCAGAAAAACCATGTTGGGTAATGGGTTTCATCTGAAGCCAGTAGCATTTTTTTCTAGTTATTCATACTATGTTCATATTTTTTTGCAAGTCCTAATTTGACTAGAGATCATATGTGGACTACATTTTCTTGAGTTAGAATTCCTAGAAGAAATTGCGAAAATGAGAAAAGTTGTGGGCATTACTGCAGTGATGCGACTTGACCCTGTGGATGTGACCAAAACAGTTGTGTTAATTTGAGACGAGACGACAATGGCTTCATCACAGGATTAACATAGTCTGGCTGAAAGCAAGCAAGTGAGCAGATGTTAATTAAGTTTCTGGTACATTAAGACCCAATATGCACAGTCAATCAGTTATTACAAAACAAAGGGGATTTTTCCAATTCATTTTAACTTTAGGTCCTCAGGGCCAGAGCCAAAACGCTGAACTTCTAGAAGTTTAGTTTCATAAATGTTCTATCCCGCTTTTGGAGAGTAGAAGATGCTAGTGGGTACACTACTGGATAGAAGTGAGATGTATTATCTGTATAAGTGAGATTTGTACTTACAAAAAAGTATTGGTACCAGAGTGAGTCAATTTCAAAACTATCACAGATTGTTCCAAAGGATGTGATGTCTGCGGTCAGAGTTATGAGCACCGAAATAAGTTATTTTCAGTGATCATATTGGTTAAGCCTCAAAAATTGGTAAAATTTTTTATCAACGTTTGGCAAATTTAAACTGGGCCATGTGGCTTTCAGTAAGTTTTGTGAACTTTTAAACCTCAGTCCTCACACTTGTTAAGGACTATAAGAGTGCTCATAAAGTACTATTAATAGTGCATGATTTGATTAGCATTTTTCTTCATTATTCACTTGGTCTGGCAGATTGAGGCTGCTGAATAAATAAGTGTTGAATTGATGAATAAATAAATTCATAACAAAAACAAGAGAAAATAATTAATTGATAACCGTCTACTGAAGCAGTGCTCATCCAAGGGACAAATTAGTCATGAACAGATTGTGTTTTCACTCTTAAAAATTCTTTGTGTCATTTCCTTACAGTATCTGTGCCATCATTAGCTTTTACCTAGGACAACCAGTGTTCTCTTACATCCTCTCAATAAAACATACTTAAAATGTGTGCTCTGGCATCAGTAATTTACATCTTAGTTACAGTCTGAACTGAAGGCTACATACACACATACAAACACACAGACATACACAGACGAAAACATACTGTGTCAGTATTTTCAACTACTGTTATACCTTGTATGCATATAATGAAATACTCTGTCATTCGGAATTAATTTAGAAATACATGAACAAGTAAAAATTATTTGAAAATTTTTTAATTATTTTGAATAATTATTTTTAACACTGAACTCTTACTCTACGGCATTGTATTCACACTTTTAAAGTAAAAACATATTCAATTTTTACAAGCTATTAGGGGATATTATAACTCCACAATCTTATAAATAAGAAAATTGAAGCATATACAAGTTAATCTTAAGCAAATTCAATCAATATAACATAATCAGTTAAGTCTGTAAACTTGGAAAGCTTGGTTTTATTGACCATTATAATATACTGCCTTCCACATTGAACAGCATTCAGTAAGAGCAAACGTGTATGGGGTTGAAAAGGAAATCTCCCTCCCATTGTTGTACTATGTAGTTTCCTTTGCCAGATGCAATTGTTATTGTCAGTTCTTCATATCCTTCCAGAGATATCCTATATCCAAAGACATACATAAAACCAAAATAGGATACAACAGCATGCATCCTTCATTTTTATGTAGAAAATATATCCTGGGCATCTGAATATGTTAATTTGCTGTGTTGAGACCCATCACAGTATGTAAAATGTGTACTGAATCATGAAACAAAAGAAATCTGCTCTTCTGCTGCACAATTTATTGTCAAGAACTGTTACAGATTGAGTTTTTTAAACACCTTAGAACTAACTAGTTGGCTACAGTTTTACGGGTGGTGGTAAAAGAACAAGACTATTGAATCAGAGACAAATTGACTTTATTATTCATGGCTTCATTTTTATGTCCATTTCCTTTGTCCCTAATTCCCAAGGGACCAATGTGGAACAGTCAGTATGGTTGCAGTGGACACAGTAGGTTTGCATCACAGCTAAAAACCATCAAGCTGAAGGAGTCCTGATCTTTTATAATGGGCTGCAAGCAAACTTGCCTACCTTTGGTCTATCTTAGTGGTTATTCTACATACAAATATTATTGAAATAATTGTCTAGACCCAAAAGGAAGTGTCTTTGCTTATAAGGCAAACACAAATGTGGTACAACCACAAAGATTTGTCACCCCAAATTTGGAAGTTATGGAAGTTCGGTACATTTCTCAGGCTTTCCAATTCTTCTTTCTGAATCTGTAAAATAATAGTAAGGATTAAGGATAAACTGTACAACAGTCAATCAGTTGAGACTGCATTGTGAACTGCAAAGTACTCTACATAAAAGTTAAAATTGCTATTCCTATCATCCCTAAAATCATGAAAAAAAAACACTTTTCTATCATCAGCAAGCACATGATCAATTGCATGGTTATTAACATTGGCAATATGCTATCTGTTTACTTGGAGCATAGTTCTATTAATAGCTAAGTCTGAGTCATGTATTCCAAATTGTTTGGGACATAACTTAGAGTAATTTAAAAATAAAATTCAATGAATTACACGGCAGATTGTTACATATGAATAGAAAAAGAAATCTAATCCCTGAAGGGAGAATAGAACATATTTTTCTCATGATAAATGCCTGCGTATACTCAGTATCTAACCACTTGGTTCATACAAGTTGCACTGATATTTCAAAAAAGCTTAACACACATTTGGAGATTCAAAGATGACATTAACAAATAAAACCACCCCAGCTGATCTTATTCCTGAATATTAGAGGTATTACTAATAACTTTAAAAGTCTGATTTAATGTAAAAAAAAAATTGCTTAATTATTCCAACTAACTAAATCTCAAAAATAAGATACTATTTAATACATTGTTGCAATAATGTATATTATTAATATTATAATATATATAATATATATAATAAAATATAACACATGCATATAATTAATATATATAACAAATATATATTAATAAATATAATGAATAAAAATATATAATAAAATGTATATTATTAATATATAATAAATATATATGATA
>CAUYLG010071500.1:0-38079 GCA_963573385.1 Cacajao melanocephalus | reverse complement strand
AGTAAAGGGATGGAGTATAATTTACAATGCAAATAGAAAATAAAAAAGAGCAGGGGTTGCTTTTTAAGTTCAGACAAAACAGATTTTAAGCAAACAATTGTCAAAAAAAGACAAAGAAGGGCATTACATAATGATAAAGGGTTAAATAGAAAAAGTCTTCTTCAATAAGAAGCCTTATCTATCCTAAATATATACACACTCAACACTAGAACACCCAGATTTATAAAAATAAGTTCTAAGAGACCTGCAAAGAGACTTAGATAATCACACAATAATAGTGAGAGACTTCAACACCCCACTAACAGTATTCAATTATTGAGGCAGGAAATTAACAAAGATATCAGGACCTAAACTCCACACTTACTTAACCAAATAGACCTTACAGACCACTACATCCAACCACAACAACAAAAAAAATACATTCTTCATCAACATGTGGCACATACTTTAAAATCAACCACATGCCTTGTCATGAAACAATCTTCAACAAATTCATACAAACTGAAATTATACAAACCACATTCTTAGATCAAAGTGCAATAAAATAGAAATCAATACTAAGAATATCTCTCAAACTATACAATCATATGAAAATTAAACAACCTGCTCCTGAATAACATTTTTGTAAACAATAAAATTAAGACAGAAATCAAGAAATTCTTTGAAACTAATAAAAACAAAGATACTAGAATCTCTAGGACACTGCTAAAGCAATGTGAAAAGTTTTTAGCACTGCACTAGAGTCCTTCTTCGCTGGGCAGGGCATCTCTGAAAAAAGGCCAGCAGGGACTTATAAATAAAGCCCCCACCTCCTGGGACAGAACACTTGGGAAAAGGGCCAGTTGTGGTTACAGCTTCAGTAGACTTAAATGTCCTTGCCTGGCATCTCTGAAGAGAGCAGCAGATCTCCTAGCACAGTGTTCAAGCTCCAATAAGGGACAGACTGCCTCCCCAAGTGGTTCCCTGACCCCTGTTTATCCTGACTGGGAGATAACTCCCAGTAGGGGCCAACAGACACCTCATACAGGAGAGCTCTGGCTGGCATCTGGCAGGTACCCTTCTGGAACAAGGCTACCAGAGGAAGACACAGGCAGCAATCTTTGGTGTTCTGCAGCCCCTGCTGGTGATTCAAAGGCAAGCAGGGTCTGGAATGGACCTCTAGCAAACTCCAGCAGACCAGCAGCAGAGGGTCCTAACTGCTAAAAGGAAAACTAACAAACAGAAAGGAATAGTTTCAACATCAACAAAAAGGACGTCAGCTCAGAGACCCCATCCAAAGGTCACTGACTTCAAAGACAAAAGGTAGATAAATCCACAAAGATGGAAAGAAATCATTGCAAAAAGCCTGAAAATTCCAAAACTAGAACACCTCTTCTCCTCCAAGGAATCACAACTCCTTACCAGCAAAGATGGTAACATGAGTTACCATCCAGAACAAAACTGGATGGCAAATAAGTTTGATGAATTGACAGAAGCAGGCTTCAGAAGGTGGGTAATAGCAAACTTCTCTGAGCTAAAGGACCATGCACTAACCCAGTGCAAAGAAGCCAAGAACCTTGAAAAAAGGTTCGATGAAATTCTAACTAGAATAACCAGTTTAGAGTAGAATGTAAACAACTTGATGAAGCTGAAAACCAACCACAGCACAAGAACTTCATGAAGCATACATTAGTTTCAATAGCTGAATTGATCAAGTGGAAGAAAGGATATCAAAGGCTGAAGATCAACTCAATGATATAAAGCAAGAAGACAAGATTAGAGAAAAGATTAAGACAATATTAAGATTAAGAAAAGATTAAGACAAGATTAGAGAAAAGAAGACAAGATTAGAGATTAGAGAAAAAATAGAAATGAACAAAGCCTCCAAGAAATATAGGATTACGTGAAAAGACCAAGTCTACATTTGATTGGTGTACCCAAAAGTGATGGGGAAAATGAAACTAAGTTGGAAAACACTCTTCAGAATATTATCCAGGAGAACTTCCCCAACCTAGCAAGGCAGGCCAACATTCAAATTCAGGAAATACAGAGAACACCACTAAGACACTCCTTAAGAAGAGCAACCTCAAGACGCATAATCACCAGATTCACCAGGGTTGAAGTGAAGGAAAAAATGCTAAGGGCAGCCAGAGAGAAAGGTCAGGTTACCCACAAAGGGAAGCCCATCAGAATAACAGCAGATCTCTCAGCAGAAACCCTACAAGCCAGAAGAGAGTGGGGGCCAACATTCAACATCCTTAAAGAAAAGAATTTTCAACCCAGAATTTCATATCCAGCCAAACTAAGCTTCACAAGAGAAGGAGAAATAAAATCCCCTATGAACAAGCAACTGCTGAGAGATTTTATCACCATCAGGCCCGTCTCACAAAAGCTCCTGAAGGAAGCACTAAACATATACCAGCCACTGCAGAAAACATACCAAATTGTAAAGATCATCAATGCTATGAAGAAACTGCATCAACTAATGGGCAAAATAACCACCTAGCATCATAATGGCAGGATCAAATTCACACATAACAATATTAACCTTATATGCAAATGGATTAAATGCCCCAATTAAAAGACACAGTCTGGCAAATTGGATAAAGAGTCAAGACCCATCAGTGTGCTGTATTCAGAGACCCATCTCATGTGCAAAGACACACATAGGCTCAAAATAAAGGGATGGAGAAACATTTACCAACCAAATGGAAAGCAAAAAAAAGCAGGGATTGCAATCCTAGTCTCTGATAAAACAGACATTAAACCAACAAGAAATAAAACATATTCATTAGGAAAAAAGGAAGTAAAATTGTCTCTATTTGTCAATGACATGATTGTATATTTAGAAGACCCCCATCGTCTCAGCCCCAAATCTCTTTAAGGTGATAAGCAACTTCTGCAAAGTCTCAGGATACAAAATCAATGTGTAAAAATCACAAGCAGTCCTATACACCAAAACCAGAAAAAAACAGAGCCAAATCATAAGTGAACTCCCATTCATAGTTGCCACAAAGAGAATAAAATACCTAGGAATACAACTAAAAAGAGATATGTAGGACCTCTTCAAGGAGAACTACAAACCACTGCTCAAGAAAATAAGAGAGGACACAAACAAATGGAAAACATTACATGCTCACGGTTATGAATAATCAATATTGTGAAAATGGCCATATAGCCCAGAGTAATTTATAGATTCAGTGCTATCCCTATCAAGCTACTGTTGATTTTCTTCACAGAATTCGAAATAACCACCTTAAATTTCATATGGAACCAAAAAAGAGCCCACATGCCAAGACAATCCTAAGCAAAAGAAAAAAAAAAGCTAAGCTGGAGGTATCACACTACCTGATGTCAAGCTATACTACGAGACTACAGTAATCAAAACAGCATGGTACTGGTGCCAAAACAGAGATATAGACCAATGGAACAGAACAGAGGCCTCAGAAATAATGTCACACATCTACATCTGTCTGGTCATTGACAAATCTGACAAAAACAAGCAATGAGGAAAGGATTCCCTATTTAATAAATGGTGTTAAGAAAGCTGGCTAGCCATATGCAGAAAGCTCAAACTAGACCCCTTCCTTATACCATTTTCAAAAATTAACTCAAGATGGATAAAATATTTAAACATAAGACCTAAAGCTATAAAAACCCTAGAATAAAACCTAGGCAATACCATTCAGAACATAGGCATGGGCAAAGACTTTATGACTAAAACACCAAAAGCAATGGCAACAAAAGCCAAAATAGACAAATGGGATCTAATTAAACTAAAGAGCTTCTGCACAGCAAAAGGAACCATCATCAGAGTGATCAAGCAACCTACAGAATGGGAGAAAATTTTTGCAATCTACCCAGCTGACAAAGGACTAGTATCCAGAATCTACAAAAAACTTAACCAAATCTACAAGAAAAAAACAACCCCATCAAAAAGTGGGTGAAGGATATCAACAGACACCTCTGAAAAGAAGACATTTATGCAGACAAATATATGAAAAAAAGAACTCATAACCATTGGTCATTAGAGAAATGCAAATCAAAACCACAATGAGATACCATCTCATGCCAGTTAGAATGGCAATCATTAAAAAGTCAGGAGACAACACATCCTGGAGAGGATGTGGATAAATAGGAATGCTTTTACACTGTTGAAAGGAGTGTAAATTAGTTCAACCATTGTGGAAGACAGTGTGGTGATTCCTCAAGGATCTAGAAATAGAAATACCATTTGACCCAGCAATCCCATTACTGGGTATATACCCAAAGGATTACAAATCATTCTGTTATAAAGACACATGCACACGTATGTTTATTATGACACTGTTCACAATAGCAAAGACTTGGAACCAACCCAAATGCCTGTCAATGACAGACTGGATAAAGAAAATGTGGTGCATATACACTACAGAATACTATGGAGCCATGAAAAAGGATGACTTCATGTCCTTTGCAGGGACATGGATGAAACTGGGAACCATCATTCTCAGCAAACTAACACAAGAACAGAAAACCAAACACCGTATGTTCTCAATATTAATTGGGAGTCGAACAATGAGAACACATGGGCACAGGGAGGGGAACATCACACACCGTGTCCTGTCAGTGGATAGGGGGCTAGGGGAGGGATAGCATTAGGAGAAATATCTAATGTAAATGACAGGGTGATGGATGCAGCACACCACCATGGCCTGTGTATAACAAACCTGAACTTTCTGCACATGAACCCCAGAACATAAAGTATAATTTTTAAAAAATTGAGTATGAAAATGTAAAAATAAAACTATTTATTTCTTCAGGAAAAAAGTTTACAGTGCTAAATACCTACATCAAAAAATCAGAAATATCTCAAATAACAACCTAGCATCACACCTAAACAAAATAGAAATGCAAGAACAAACCACCCCAATGCTAGCAGAAGAAAAGAAATAACCAAAATTATAGCTGAACTGAATAGAACTGGGGTGTGAAGAACCATAGAAAGGATCAACAACACTAAAAATTGTTTACTGAAAGAATAAATGATATTGAAATATCACTTGCTAGACTATGCAAATAAACATAATCAGAAGTGACAGAGGGCACGTTACCACCAACACAACAGAAAACAAAGGAATTTCTAATATTAATACATAACCATAGTAACACAAAAATACACTTAGGAAGAAATGGAAACTTCTTTAGTCCAGTAAGGATTATCTACATAATGCAATAGTAAACAGCATTCTTAATAATGAAAGTTTAAAAGGAGTGCCACTATGTTTAATTATTGAAAATTAAAGCTTTTTAAAATATACACGATGGCCCCAACACTTATCAAGGCAATCTTGGTTAAGAAGAACAAAGTTGGACAATATAAACTATATATCATTTATTTTTAATATTACAGAGTTAATAGGTATGTTTGTTTGTCCAAAGATATACTAATAGCCTGAAGAGCCAGAATATAGAATTCATGAATAGAGATACATGTATATCAATGAACCCATTCATGACAAAAATAACAGTGCTCTGGTGTAGAGAATAAATGGTTTTCTTAATACACTGTGCTGAGTCAAATTGGATATCATTTTTAAAAAGATAATCTTGAGGCTATGTATTCTCATATACAAAACCAAATATCAAATATAGTACAAATTTAAATGTAAAATTAAATTGTTACAAAGTAGAATATACACACATTGGAGTTGGGCAAATATTGTCAAAAAGGACAACAAATATGCTAACCACAGAGAGAAAAATATAAATCGGACCATATTTATATTAAAAATTTTTGTGTATCAAAAGATATCATTCAGAGGCCAGGCGCCATGTGTGACACCTGCAATCTTAGCACTTTGGGAGGCCAAGGCAAGTAGATTACCCGAGGTCAGGAGTTCAAGACCAGCCTGGCCAACATGGTGAAACTGCATCTCTACTAAAAATATAAAAATTAGCCAGGCATAGTGGCAAATGTCTGTAATCCCATCTACTCAGGAGGCTGAGGCAGGAGAATGTTTCAACCCGGGAGCCAGGAGGCAGAGGTTGCAGTGAGCCACGATTGTGCCATTATACTCCAGCCTGAGTGACAGAGCAAGACTCTGTCTCCCTCCAGTCCACAAAAAAATGATATCATTCAGAGAGTAAAAATTCAAGTCATCTTGTTTGACAAGATAGTTTTTAATACATACATCCAACAAAGTAAATATATCCAGAATTGGGTAGGAATTGTTGCTACATTGGTTGCAGGATATGAAGGGAGGTATTTATCAAGTGTGATTCATGTGATTCTAGCTTGTTCACCTCACGTATGCACATTGGATGAGAAAGACAGGGAAAAAAAGAGTGAAGAATACAAATTTTATTTTAATATTTATATATTATTTTAAATATATGTCATTTTCTCATATATAATTTTTTAGAATTTTAGTTTAAAAATTTAATAAAAATTTACCATCTTACACTTTTGAATGTACACTTGAGTGTTAAGCATATTAATATATCCAAAATATAGAAACACCTCCTCAAAATCAATAAGAAAATGAAACTTTGAAAAAAAAGAAAACACCAATTTAAAGATGGGCAAATGACTTTAATAAGCCCTTCAGAAAAAGTGCATATTAATAATCAATATGCAGATAAAAAGGTGTTCAATTTCACTAATTATTAGGAAAATTTAAATTTTAACTACTTATGCAACAGAATTGCAGAAATGAAAAAGACTATAAATATCAAGTGTTGTGAGTATATGAAGCAACGGTAAGTCTTTTATAATACTTACGGAAGTATAAATTGGTAAAACACTTAAGAAAACTGTCACTATTACTAAAAATTAACAACACCATATTCTGTTGCCTAGTAATTTTACTCTTCAGCAAATATTCAACAGAAATTTCTGCAGTTGAGCACAAAAAAAAAACCACATAACAATGTTAAAAATATTTGTAGCAGCATTATTCTTGATAAGGATATCTGAAAACAGTGTGCATGTCTATCTACAGTAGAATGGAGTAATATATTTTGGTTTGTTCATAGACTAAAAATCTGTACAGCAATGAAAAGAATCGACAGCTAGAAAAACAACATATATGCATGTCTTAAACTTAATATTAAGTGCAATCTATGTGCAAGGGTATACATAGAAATCTTCCATTTATATAAAATAAAAATGCGGGCAAAATTAATTTATGCTGTTAAGGGTGGAGTTTGTGCCTAGGAAGTCAAAAGAGACTTTCTGTTTTTTGACTTGGGTGTGATTAATATAGTAGTTTTCATATTTGAAAAACTTGTTGAGTTTTTCACATATAAGTTGTGTACTTTTACTTGTGTATGTTACATTAAAACAAAAGCAGCAATTTTTAGTGGTTAAATGAAACCAATCGAGGAAGTTACACAAGATGAGATCAGAAAAATGAGTATTTTTTTTTCCAGAGTAGTCTAGTGTGGAGGAAACACTAGAAATCAAATCCTTGAGATTGAGAAAATGTGACATTATGGAAGAAGTGAAAGAAGACCAGTCTGACAGAAATGTGAAGAGTGAGGGTGAAAATAACAAGTGATTAATCTGCTGTACAGATGTGAAGACTATATAAAGGATTATTAACTTTATTTAAAGAGCAATGGGAAATCATGAGATAATTTATTCAATGACATGACACATTCCAATTAACCACTGTTTTTAAGATATTGAATGCTGTGAGAATAATATACTGGAGTGGAGAAAATCCTAGTGTTAGAAGACAGAATAGGAGACTGCACACAGAATAATAATGGTTTGGATAAAATTTGGAGCAGTGTAATTCAAAGTAAATGAGCATGTAAAAGAATTATTTGAAGGAAAATTAGGCAGGAATTGGTGCTAAATTGGTTGTGAGCAAGGAAGGAGAGATATTTACCAAGTGTGGCTCATATGATTCTAGCTTGTTCACTTCAGATATGCCCATTAGATGAGGAAGACTGGGAAAAGAGGATTTGAGTTAAAAATACAAATTTTATTTATAAATCTTATATATAATCTTATAATGTTTAGAATTTTAGTTTTAAAATGTAAGAAAATTTACCATTTTAACCACTTTTGAATGTACACTTCAGCACTGTTAAGTGTATTAATATTGTTGTGCAACCAAGTTCTCAGAAATTTTCGCCTTGCAAAACTGAAACTCTATACACATTTAGCAACAGTCCGCCATTTTCTGCTTCCTTCAGCCCCTGGCAATCACTATTCCACTTTCTCTTGCTGTGAATTTGACTCTTTTAGATACCTCAAGTAAGTGAAATCATATGGTATTTGTCTTTTTGTGACTAGCTTATTTTAATTACCATAAATGTCTTCAAGTTTCATCCATTTTCAAACATGATGTGACAAGATTTCCTACATTTTTAAGGCTAAATAACACTCCATTCTATGGATATACCATATTTTGTTTATTCAATTTCCATCATTGGACATTTGAGCTGCTTAATTTTGTATATTTTAAGTTTGAGAGTGGTGTGAGACTTTCAAATGACAATATCAAGAAGACAACTGTATATTAGAGGGTAGAGGTTATATTCAATGTATAAAATAAATGATAAAAGTTAAGGAAATTAAAAAGATTAGCTGTACAAATTCTATTTGAAAATTTGATTATTTTATTAGATAGTTTTGGATAAATAGACTTCTTCCAAAAGTTGTTTGGGATAGCTGAAAGTGCCAAAGTTTACTTGTACAGAAATAAATCTTGCTAAAGCAATATTTTATAGTTGTTAGAACTTACCTAGTTCTGTTTCTCTTGTTGTGCGCATCTTGACTACAAAGTCATATAAGCATTAAATGTTAGGTGGAGGAGTTTTTAAACTTGGTATTTGACAAGTAGACCAGATAAAATTAATTGTAAATGAATTGATCTAAAATGATATCAAAACTCTAAATGTCATACAATGGTTATTATACATGTTTGTGCATACAGAGTGAGATTTTTTAGATTAGAAAAGAATGAAAACTCTATTTTAATTGTACAGTATATTGTAAAAGATAATGTTACATAGATTTATTTTAATATAATAGTAGATAGAAATGTGATAAAAAGAATTTGGTGCAGGAAGAAGAAAATCTAGAAACAACATAACAAAAAGTTTTAAAGTTAGAGAAAAGAGAAAAAACAGCACTAGAAGAATGCAATCGAGGTGAAAGCAAGCATTTTTCTGGATCAGGAATATTGGAAAGTACTTAAAGGATGAAGTTCACTACCAATAGTTCTTTGATTACTAGCAGAATGACTCTAGTCAACTTTTGTGTAAGTGCATGGAAAGAAGCTTTCCTTGATTCTGTAATTGATTTATTGTTAATGTAACTCAATTCATGGACCATCAAGAAAAATGTGCTCTGAACTGAAAGTTTGAGCTAGGTGAAAAAGGTAGCTTAGAAATTTATTTAAAAAGCTAAGCTCACCAATAGGGTTGACAGAATTTTCAAACATTTTTGTCAAAGGTGGATTAAGGAGCCAAAATAAAAACATTTTTCCCCCCCCGGGGTGAGGGGCAGGAGGTTATCTTGACTCTCAAAAAGTTTATTAAAGACTGTTGTATAATGTTTGAAGTGGGCTTTCAGAAGGACTCTAAAGGCAATAGGTACATTTCACGTTCTTTCTATAAGACCTGTTTCTAAAATTATAGACTCATATTGCATTATGATAGGGTGGTGATAAAATGCTATCATTGAGGGTAACAATCGAACTATTTCATGTTCTTGTAACAATATTTTATTTTTAATAATTTATGATGATGTCACATTTTCCAAACATGAATATCAACATTTCTTAGTTTTATAAATTGTATCTATGAGATTATTTTTCATGACATTTTTCCCATTAATTCACATTACATTCATGGAGTTTTTTTCAGCATAGCATTTATTGTTTACTTTTTATTATGGACTCTCGGGGACAAAAACAGATTGTGATAAAGATCCACTTTCTAAGTAAGCAAAATTTATGATTTTCCAAATAATTATTTTTTGTTATTTACTATAATATGGTATATACAATATATACAATATACTATATATAATATAGCATGTATAATATAGATGTACTATATACTATATGAACTATATACTACTATTATATGTATACTATCTATATCTATATCTATATCTATACATATTACTTTTAATGGCAAAAACCACAGTAACTTTTGTACCTACCTAATATTAAACATATTGTAGTATTCCCTTCTCATGCTGCTATAAAGAACTGTTGAAGACTGTGTAATTTATAAAGAAAAGAGTTCTTATTGTCTCAGTTCTGCAGGGTTGGGGAAGCCTCAGGAAACTTACAATCATGGCAGAAGGGGAAGCAAACACGTTCTTCTTCACATGGTGGCAAGAAGGGGAAGAATAAGAGCCAAGTGAAGGGGGAAGCCCTTTATAAAGCCATCAGATCCTGTGAGAACTTATTTACTATCATGAAAATAGCATGGGAGTAACCCCACTCATTATTCAATTACCTCCCACCAGGTTTATTTCATGACATGTGGGGATTAAGGAAAATACAATTCAATATGATATTTGTGTGAGGACACAGCCAAACCATGTAATTCCTCCATGGCCACTCCCAAATCTCATGTCCTCACATTTCAAAACACAATCATGCCCTTCCAACAGTCCAGCAAAGTCTTAGCTCATTCCAACATTAACTCAAAACTTCAAGTCTGAACTCTCATCTGAGATAAGGCAAGTCCCTTCCACCTATGAGCCTATAAAATGAAAAGAAGTTAGTTAGTTACTTCCTAGATATATTGGGGGTACATGCAGTGGGTAAATACAGCCATTCCAAATGGAAGAAATTGGCCAAAATAAATGGGCTACAGGCCCCATGCAAGTCTGAAATCCAATAGGACAGTTGTTAAACCTTAATGTTCCAAAATGATCTCATTTGATTCCATGTCTCACATCCAGTTCACATTGCTACAGGAGGTGGGCTCCCATGACCTTGGGCAGCTTCATCCCTGTGGCTTTACAGGGGACAGCCCCTCTCCTGGCTATTTTCACAGTCTGGCATTGAGTGTCTGTACCTTTTCCAGGCTCACAGTGAAAGCTGTCGGTGAATCTACCATTCTAAGGTCTGGAGGATGGTGGCCCTCTTCTCACAGCTCCACTAGGCAGTGCCCAATGGGGACTCAGTGTGGGATTCCATCTTCACATTTCTCTTCTGCATTGCCCTAGCAGATGTACTTCATGAGGGCTCCACCCTGCAGCACACCTCTGCCTGGAAATTCAGACATTTCCATATCTCCTCTGAAATCTAGGTGGAGGTTTCCAAACCTCAATCCTTGACTTCTGTGTACATGCAGGCTCAACAATACTTGGAATCTGCCAAGTCTTGGGGCTTACACTCTCTGAAGCAACAGCCTGAGCTGTACATTGGCCCCATTTAGCCAAGTCTGTAGCAGCTGGAACACAGGGCACCAAGTCCTGAGGCTGCACAGAGTAGGGGGAACTGTGGACATGACCCAAGAAACCATTTCTCCTGCCTAGGCCTCCTGGCCTGTGATGGTGAGGGCTGTCAGGAAGGTCTCTCACATGCCCTAGAGGCATTGTCCCCCTTGTCTTGTCAATCAGCATTTGGATCCTCATTACCTATGCAACTTTCTGCAACAGGCTTGAATGTCTCCCCAGAAAAACAGGCTTTCTTTTCTACTGCATCATCAGGCTGCACATTTCCCAAACCTTTATGCTTTGTCACCTCTTGAATGCTTTCCTGCTTAAGAAATTTCTTCCACCAGATACCCTAAATTATATCCCTTTATTTCAAAGTTCCACAGATCTCAAGGGCAGGGGCAAAAAGTCACCGGTCTCTTTGCCAGAGCATAGCAAGAGTGACCTTTACTCAAGTTCCCACCAAGCTTCTCATCTTTATCTGAGACCACACTAGGCTGAACTTCATTGTCCATATCACTATTAGCATTTTGATCAAAGTCGTTCAACAAGTTTCTAGGAAGTTACAAAATTTCCCACATCTTTCTGTCTTCTGAGCCCTACAAATCTCCAGGATGTTCCAAACTTTCCTACATTTTCCTCTCTTCTTCTGAGCCCTCCAAACTGTTCCAACCTCTACCTATTACCCAGTTCCGAAGTTATTTCCACATTTTTGGGTATCCTTATAGCAGCACTTCACCCTACATGGTGCCAATTTACTGTATTAGGCTATTCTTATGCTGCTATAAAGAACTGTCTGAGACTGGGCAAGTATAAAGGAAAAGGGTTTGACTCAAAGTTCAGCATGACTAGAGAGCCCTCAGAAAGTTAACAATAATTGCAGCGGGGAAGCAAACATGTCCTTCTTCACATGGTGGCAGAAAGGAGAATAATGAGAGCTGAGCAAAGGAAGAAGCTCCTTATAAAACCATTGTATCTCATGAGATCTTACTCACTATCATGAGAATAACATGGGAGATACTGCCTCCATGATTGAATTACCTCCCACGGGATCCCACCTATGACCTTTAGGTACTATGGGAACTAAAACTTATAAGATTTGCATAGGGACACAGCCAAACCATATCACATATATAGTACCTATAGTATATATATGTATTTACTATACTATAGTGTATATATACACTATGTATACTATGTATAGTATAGATATTATAGTATATTATATACAGTACATATACTATATATATATACACACTACAGTGTAGTATCTATACACTCTACATATATGTGTATATATGTGTATATATATGTGTATATAGTATTAGAATACTATTCAGGCATAAGAATAATGCAATTGTATCTTTTGCATCAACGTGTGGAATTTGAGGCCATTATATTGAATGAAAATATTCAGAAACAGAGAGTCAAATAGTTCACGTTCTCACTTATAAGTGGGAGCTAAATAGTCTGTACACATGGACACAGAGTGTGAAATAATGTATATTGGAGACTTGGAGGGTTGAAAGCGTAGAAGGGAGATTAGGAATGAGAAATTACTTAGTGGGTACAATGTATATTATTCAGGTGATGGTTGCACTAAAAGCTCAGACTTCACCAGTATGCAATATATGCATATAACAAAACTGCACTTATATTCCTGAAATTTATACAAAAATTTTAAAAGCCATATAGTCATATATTTTAAAAACTCAATTAATGATTATATAATTTCTACAATGTCCTTAAATTTGGTCATCCAATTTACATTAGAACCCTGACAGTCATAAGGAACTTACTACATTGTGAGACAGTCAATTTCATGTTTGTAGAGCCCAAGAGTTACTTTCCATATTAAAGTGAGGATTTCTGACTATTTTATCCATGGTTCTTGTTCTATATCTTGTTACTAACCATTTACAAAGTTCATGAGATCACAGATACTATGAATAAACAGAAAACATAAATAATATAGAAGTTACCCTATGGTGGAAGGTAAACTAAAATCAGAGACAAACAAAAACTGAAATTTTAGTATGGTGGACTCACCACTGTAGAAAGCATTGGATTTTCACTTGTTTCTAAGTGGATTGTTTGTAAATGAATGGCTACGGTTGGCCCATAGATCTGCTGTCACACAAGTACACCTACATCTATAGATGAGTATCATTCCTGTCCTTTATGGAGCCTATTGCATGATGATATGGTTAGGCTTTGTGTCCTCAACCAAATCTCAACTTGAATTATAATTCCTGTAATCCCTAATCCGCACATGTCACAGGAGAGACCAGGTGGAGGTAATTGAATCATGGGGATGGTTTCTGCTACGCTGTTTTCATGATAATGAATGAGTTCTTACAAGATCTGATAGTTTTATAAGGGACTCTCCCACCTTAGTTTGGCACTTCTCCTTCCTGCCACCTTGTGAAGAAGGTGCCTTGCTTCCCCCTCACGTTCTACCTTGATTTCCTGAGGCCTCTCCAGCCATGCCAAACTGTGAATCAATTAAAATTATTTTCTTTATTAATTACTCAGTATTGAGCAGTTCTTTATGGCAGTGTAATAATGCTCTAATACATATGACTTCTGTGATATTTTTTGTTGTTGAATAATTAATGATGTCAAGCATACTTAGTTGTTTTAATGTATGCAAATAATAAACATGTTCAGTGATGAAATCTGAATGTGTAATGATAATGTCAGACATTTCAAATTGAAGAGTAAAATTCTAAGCCATATAATTTATAACATTTTAAGATTATAAAGCTGTTTGCAATTATTTTGCAATTTTTGTTCTTATTGCTGGTATATTTATCGTTTTTTCCAGGTTTGTGCCATCAGCGTGTTGGGTAACTATATATTGTCTTCTTTTTATGATTGATTAAAAAACATTTAAGAGGATGGGAGCAAAAAGAGATCTTGAAAAACTTACCTTCTGGTTGACAGAAATTTCTTAATGAGCATAGCGTATGTCTGGTTGAAAGCCATTAAGAAAACAAACTTCATAATTGTTCTGTCATCACAAGCATATTTCTCAATGTTTTTCAGTCTTATCATTTTCAGCCTTGTTAAGTACCTTTCTGAATACACTTACAGCAAAAACAAGGCAGTAAATGATTAGCCTATGTGCACATATCTTGCAACATAGTAAAAAAAAAAAAATAAAGACAGGAACACAAGCTCTAAAGTCAAATTTTATGGGTCTAAGTGTCATTTCTGATATCCACCAGCTATGTGATCTCAGTCATATCACCTAATTTATCTGTGCTTTGGTGTCTTCATTCATAAGATGAGGATAATAATAGACTCTACCTGATGGCATTGTTGATAATATTAAATAGTTAATGCATATTAAATACAAAACAGTGCCAGAAACTCAGTGGTTTTTCAATGTTAGCTATTAGCCATTATTTCAACCAATGCATGAGTACTGTGTGGATGAGAGAGTGGAGTAAATTGTAGATCTCTGTATTTACCGAGATCACTTCGATAGTATTATAAATACATTAGGCATTCAAATGATAGCTGAGTTTTGTTCAGTGAAAATTTATTGAACACCTACTACATGTAAGAAGCATACAATATTTGATTAGTGATCATCCTGCACCACCAAAAAATGTCAACTTTGGTTTACATATAAACAGAAGATAAAAAGAAAGCAGTTAGAATGGTGGAGGAAATAGAGTCATACAAGGCCTTTTTTGAAGCGTATGTTCTATGTGGCAGCTGAGATGATTAAAAGATAATTTTTTACAAATGGTAATTCTGGTAAATAATAAAAGCATGAAAATTTAGAAGAACTTTTGTTAATAGGAGTAAGCTAGTTAAACATGAGCTAGTCTTTGGGAACTATAGCTGGTAGGTTCAGGGAACTGGGTATGGTTTTAATAATATTAAATAGTAGTTTATAATCGTAAAAAAAATAGAAACAACCTAAAAGTACACCAATATGGTATTAACTCAATAACAGTAATAACTTATCAGTGATGTACTGGTGTGTATGCACATATGTAAGTGTATATATATATATATATATATATATAGAGAGAGAGAGAGAGAGAGAGAGAGAGACAGAGAGAGAGAAAGAGAGACATTGAAAGATGGTTACATTGGCAAGTTAAAAACATATATAGCATAATTGTGTGTGCAGTATGATTGAGCCCATTTTTCTTACATTGTATTAAATATAAGTCTGATGGACACAACAAAGATGAAATTGTGATTGAAAAAAGTATTGTTATATTCATTTTATACATATTTGAATTTCTATTGCATTTTTTACTATTCAGAGAGATTAAAATATGTATTGCTAATTTTCACAACAGTTTTATGAAGCAGATGAGGCACATATTACTCCAATTTAAAGGTACATAAACAAAAATCAGATGGCTTGTGAGTGTCAGAATTAATGCTAGAATCCATTGCATTGTACTTTTTTGGCATGCTGAATATTTTGGAGTTAATATCAACAATAATAACTAGGTCTATGTCATGACTTGTTTTGAAATATTTCAGTGTGAACGTAACTTGATTCTAGTAAGTTTTTCCTTAGCTTTTTCCCATTTCCTAAATAAAGTACAGTGAGAAAAACAATTTACCACAGAATAATTAGCCTGTGAGCAAACTTATAATTTACCTTTAGTCACATTACTTTCATTTTTATTCAATCAGAGAGTCTTACAGTCTAAGTTAATTCTGAGGAGTAAATTAGAAAGCTTAAAAGAACATTAATGTTTTTCCAGTAGCAATCTGATGAATTGGGCAAGCAATTTTCTAAGTGTTACTATAGTAGATTATAGATAACTTTTTCTCAGAGATAATTTGCTTATTCAGGAATGCAACACTTTTTAGTGCATGTATTGGAAAGGAAAGAAAGAATATGTTAAATAAACACAATAATCTTTATTGTGATTGAGTTTAGTCTTGTATTTTTTAAAAAATGGAGATTTTCGAGAGCACTGATTGTGGAAAAGATAGACCAGAAATAATTTGTATTCATTCTAGTATGTACAGTTACAAAAACCTGGATAATATTAATATATTTATAAAACAATCATGAGACAACTTTTAAAGGGTAAGAGAGGAATGTAAAGTGGCTAGTATACAAGGAGTCCAAAAGACAACACTGTGGTGACGTACTTCATTTTGGTTTTTCTTGCCCCAAACATCTGAGACTGTGTTCTAAAGTATATAACAATTTAGAAACACCAGTGTGTGCAGGCAAAAAAAAAAAAAGTCCGAACAAATGATTGTTCTTACTAGCTAAAGTACCAGAAACAAGAAGCCTAATAAGAGAAAACTTTGAGACAATCATACTGTAGTCAAACAACACAGGAAAAATAACAGTTTCACTCCTATTAAGAAAAAAGAACCAAAAAGTGGAGAACCTAGATTTCGACATTCACCCTGCTGCAAGGAGACAACCCCCTCTCCATTTTCTCTACCAGAGTGATGTCAGAGAACTAATGATAAGCTGGAACTTTTCACAATGCCATGTGGTAATGGAGCACTCTGTTAAGGTGTCAGTGGAATAGAAGCCTGCACCATTCATTCTCGTTCCTAGAACATCAAATTTTAACAACTCTCTACACATAGAAAAGCACCATCACAAGAAAGAAAAATCAGATTAGCAACCAGGGTACCGGGTTTTAACTTCATACAGACAAAAGAGGCATTGAAGAAGGTAGGAGAGACAGTCTTGAGTCACTAACGCCACATCTTACAATCGTCCAGCAGAGGTCCTGTGGCTGGGAGAGAGAACCTGTGCAATTTGAAAAGAGAGAGCACAGTGACTCGGAGACTTTACATTGGTCTCAGTGCTGCCCTGTCACAGTGGAGAATGAAGCCATGCTGGGCTCAGCCAGTACCCACTCATGGAGGAAACATTTGGACCAGCCCTAACAAGAGAGGAATCACTCATCCCAGTATTGCCCCCTGGGCCGAAGTGCTCTGGCCTCCTAGGTAAACTTGAAAGGCAGTCTAGGACATAAAGAGTGCAATTCCTAGGCAACTCCTAGTGCTAGGCTGGGTGTAGCGCCAGCAGATTAGAGTGACACATGACCTAGGGAGATATAAGCTGGTAGGGCAAAGAGAGCTCTTGCACCACCCCTCCCCCGTCCCCAGGCAGCACAGCTCACAGCAAGAAAAGTAATGCCTTTCTTCTTCTTAAGGAAAGCAGTGCAAACAGAGAAGAGGACTTTTCTTGCATCTCAGAAACCAGTTCAGCCACAGTAGGACAGGGCACTGGACAGAATCATGAGGCTCCCATTCCAGCCGCCAGTTCCCAGATAACATTTCTATACACATCCTGGGCCAAAACGGAACCCAGTGTCTTGAAAGGAAGGACCCAGTCTTGGCAGGATTCTTCGTCTTCTGAATAAAGAGCCCTTGGGTCCTGCATAAGCAATAGCAATACGCAGGTAGTATGTCATGGGACTTGGGTGAGACTCTGCTACATATTGGCTTAAAAGTGTCAGTAAGCATATGCTCAGCTGTGGTGACTACAGTGAGAGACTCTTGCTTGAGAAAACCAGAGGGAAAAGTAAAGGGTACTTTGTCTTGCACCGTAGGCAACAGCTAAGCCACAGCAGGGGGGCTGTGCCAAGCAGGTTCCTGGGGTCCCCAAGTATAGGCTTATGCTCTTGGACAGAATTACTGGACCTGACCTGGGCCAGAGGGGAGCCCACTGCCCTATAGGGTGAGTCCCAGGCCTGGCAGCATTCACCATGAGCTGACTGAAGAGACCTTGGGCTTTAAGTGAACATCAGCAGTGGCCTGGCAGAACTCCCCATGGGCTGGTGATGGTGGTGGCCACTGAGAGAAGCTCTTCTTCCCATAGAAAGGAGAGAGAGGAGTGGAATAAACTTTATCTTGTGGCTTGAGGGACCAGCTTAGGTGCAGTAGAATGGAATACTTAGTAGATTTCTAAGATTCTTAACAGAAATCCCTGGCTCTAAGGAGCATCTCTGGACCCACCCAAGGCTAAGGAAAACTCGCCCCCATGAAGTGAAAGACATAAACCTGTCCGGCTTCCCCACCTTCTTACTGTTGAGCCCTAGAGCCTTGAGTAGGCATAGGCATTAGCCAGAGAGTGGTTATAATAGGCCTTAAGTAAGAACCAGTGCCATGCTGGCTTGAGGTCTGACCCAGAATACTCCCAGTAGTGGTGGCCACAGGGGTGCTTTCATCACTCCAACCCAAGCTCCAGGTGGCTGAGCACAGAGAACGAGACTCTATTAGTTTGGAGAAAGTAAGGGAGGAGAACAAGAGTCTCTGTTTATTAATACTTATAATTCTTCTGGATCTTACCCAAGATCACTAAGGTAGTGCCTCTAAGACTCTGCCAGAACCACAGCATCATTCAGCTTGAGGCGCATGTCTCTGTGAATACCTGGAACGACTTCTCAAAAAAGATGGGCACAAACAAGTGCAGACTATGAAGACTGGAACAGCTCTTCAATGTCTAGACACCAAAAAACATCACAAGTATGAGGACCATCCAGCAACACATGATTTCATCAAACTAACTAGAGCAGGCACCAGGGACAAATCCTGGAGATTGAGACAGATTTGAAACTGCATTTAAGGCAGACAATTCAAAATGGCTGCTTTGTGGAAACTCAAAGAAATTCAAGATCATGTAGAGAAGGAAGTCAGTCAGAATTATATCAGATAAATTTAACCAAGAGATCAAAATAATTAAAAAGAATCAAGATGAATTTCTAGAGATGAAAAATGTATTTGACATAGGAATGCATCAGAGTGCCTTAATAGCAAAATTGATTAAGGGGAAGGAAGAATTAGTGAGCTTGATGACAGGAAATTAGAAAATACAGTCAGAAGAGACAAAATAATAATTTAAAAAATGAATCACACATACAAGATTGAGAAAATAGCCTCAAACAGCAAATCTAAGAGTTACTGGTCTTATAAAGGAGGCAGAAAAAGAGACAGCAGTAGAACGTTTATACAAAAGGATAAAATCAGAGAACTTACCTAGAGAAAGGCATCAAAATTCAAGTACAAAAAGTTTATAGAACACCAAGCAGATTTAATTCAGATGACTAAGTCAAGACATTTAAAAATCAAACTTGCAAAGGTCAAGGATGATGAAAGGATCTTAAAAGCAGCAAGAGAAAACAAACAAATAGCATAGCATAAAAGGGAGCTTTAATACATCTGGCAGTAGACTCTTTGGTGGAAATTTTATAGGCCAGGAGAGAGTGGCATGACATTTTAAAGTGCCAAAACACACACACACACACAAAACAAAACAAAACAAAACAAAAAAAAACCCTATTTCCCTAGAATAGTATATCTGGTGAAAATATTCTTGAAGCATGAAGGGGAAACACTTTTCCAGAAAATCAAAAGCTGAGGCACTTCATTAACAACATATTATATATCCTCCAAGAAATGCTAAAGAAAATTATCCAACCTGAAAGGAATGAACATTAATTAAAAGAAATCATTTGAAGGTAAAAAAAAACTCACTGGTGATAGCACACAGAAAAACACACAATAGTAGAACACCATAATTGTAGTGTGTAAACTACTCAAGTAGAAAGACTAAAAAAATGAACTAATCAAAAGTTAAAACTACAACAACTTCACAAGACATAGATAGCACAGTAAGTTATAAATAGAAACAGCAAACAGTTGTGCAGGGGAATGAAGTTAAAAATAGAGCTTTTATTTGTTTTCTTTTGGCTTCTGTATTAGTTTGTTCATTGTATAATCACTGTTAAGTTTCCATTAGTTTAAAATAATAGGTTATAAGAGTATTTGCAAGCCTCATGGTAACCTCAAATAAAAACCCACAATGAATATCCAAAAAAAAGCATAAAATTAAATTATACCAATAGAGAAAGTTACCTTAACTAAAAGAAAGATAGAATAGGAGGAAAGAGGAAAGAGAAAAATCACAAAACAACCAGAAAACAAATAACAAACTGGCAGGAGTTAAGTCTTTACTTACCAATAATAACGTTGAATGTAAATGAACTAAAGTCTCCAATCAGAAGACATAGACTGGCTGAATGAATTAAAAAAACAAAGCCCAATAACCTGTTGTCTACAAGAAGAACAATTTACCTAAAGTGATACACATAGACTGAAAATAAATGGCTGGAAAAAGATATTTCATGAAAATGGAAACAAAATAAAAGCCAGAGTAGCTATACTTATGTCAGATAAAATAGATTTAAAGACAAAACCTGTAAGAACACTCAAAATAATAAGAGCTATTCATGACAAACCCACAGCCAATATCATACTGAATTGGCAAAAACTGGAAGCATTCTCTTTGAAAACTGGCACAAGACAAGGATGCCCTCTCTCACCACTCCTATTCAATATAGTATTGGAAGTTCTGGACAGGGCAATCAGACAAAGAAAAGAAATAAAGGGTATTCAATTAGGAAAAGAGGAAGTCAAATTGTCTCTATTTGAAGACAACATGATTGTATATTTAGAAGACCCCATTGTCTCAGCCCCAGATCTCCTTAAGCTGATGAGCAACTTCAGCAAAGTCTCCGGATACAAAATCAATGTGCAAAAATCACAAGCATTCCTATACCCCAATAACAGACAGAGAGCCAAATCATGAGAGAATTCCCATTCACAATTACTACACAGAAAATAAAATACCTAGAAATACAACTAACAAAGGATGTGAAGGACCTCTTCAAGGACAACTACAAACCACTGCTCAAGGAAATAAGTGAGGACACAGATGGAAAAACATTCCATGCTCATGGTTACGATGAATCAATATCGTGAAAATGGCCATACTGTCCTAAGTAATTTATGGATTCAATGCTATCAGCATGGTAGTGGCACCAAAACAGAGATATAAACCAATGGAACAGAACAGATGCCTCAGAAATGACACCACACACCTACAACCATCTGATTTTTGAAAAACCTGACAAAAAACAAGAAATGGTGAAAGAATTCCCTATGTACTAAATGGTGTTGGGAAAAACTGGCAGAAAACTCAAATTGGACCCCTTCCTTACCCCTTATACAAAAATTAACTCAAGATGGATTAAAGAATTATACATAAGATATAAAACCATAAAAACCCTAGAAGAAAACCTATGCAATACAATTCAAGATACAGGCATGGGAAAAGACTTTATTACTAAAACACCAAAAGTAATGGCAACAAAAGCCAAAATTGACAAATAGGATCTAATTAAACTAAAGAGGTTCTGCACAGCAAAAGAAACTATCATCTGTGTGAACAAGCAACCTACAGAATGGAAGAAAAATTTTGCAATCTATCCATCTGACAAAGTACTAATATCCAGAATCTGCAAAGAACTTAAACAAATATACAACAAAAAAATGAACAACCCCATCGCACGCCAGTTAGAATAGTGATCATTAAAAAGTCAGGAGACAACAGATGATGAAGAGGATGTGGAGAAATAGGAATGCTTTTACAGGGTTGGTGGGAGTGTAAATTAGTTCAAACATTGTGGAAGACAGTGTGTCAATTCCTCAAGTATCTAGAACAAGAAACACCTTTTGACTCAGCAATCCCATTACTAGGTATATACCTAAAGGATTATAAATCATTCTACTATAAAGACACATGCACATCTATGTTTATTGTGGCACTGTTCATAATAGCAAAGACCTAGAACCAACCCAAATGTTCATCAATGATAGACTGGATAAAGAAAATATGGCAGATGTACACCATGGAGTACTATGCAGCCATAAAAAAGGATGAGTTCATGTCCTTTGCAGGGATATGGATGAAGCTGGAAGCCATCATTATCAGCAAACTAACATAAGAACAGAAAACCAAACACCACATGGGGGTTGAATAATGAAAACACATGGACACACACAGGGAGGCGAACATCACACACAGGACCTGTTGGTGGGTGTAGGGGAGGGATAGCATTAGGAGAAATACCTAATGTAGATGACAGGTTGATGGGTGCAGCAAACCATCATGGCACATGTATCCCTATGTAGCAAATATGCACGTTCTGGACATGTATTCCAGAACTTAAAGTATAATAAAATAAAATGAAAAGAAAAAGAATACATTTTAACTTATGTCGCAAAAATTGAATGGATCATTAGTGGCTACTATGAGCATGTATATGCCAATAGATTGGAAAATCTAGAAGATATGAATAGATTCCTAGCCATATACAACCTACCATGATTGAACCATGAGGAAATCTAAAACATGAAAAGAGTAATAACAAGTATTGGGAGTAAAGCCATAATAAAAATGTTTGACAATTAAAAAACAAGGCTTGGGACCCAGTGGCTTCACTGCTGAATTCTATGAAGCATTTAAAGAGGAGCAAATAGCAATCTTACTCAAAGTATTACAAAAAATCAGAGAAGGAGGGAATACATCCATTCTATGGGGCCAATATTACACTGATACGAAATACAGATAAATACACATCCAAAAAAGAAAACCACAGACCAATATATCTGATGACTATTTATGCAAAGATCTTCCACAAAATACCAGCAAATTACATTGAAAAACACATTAAAAAGATAACATGACCAAAAGGGACTCATTACTGGGAATCAAGGATGTTTCAACATATGCAAATCAATTAATGTAACACATCATATCAACAGAATGAACGAAAAAAGCAATATGATCATTTTAATCCTTACTGAAAACTTATTTGATAATATTTTACATTCCTTCAAGATTAAAATTACTTCAAAAAATTGGGTATAGAAAGAACATACTTCAGCAAAATAAAAGCCTCATATGACAGACCCATAGCTAGTATCATATTGAATAGGAAAAATTTGAAAGCCTATCCTCTAACATCAGAAACCTGAGAAGAGTGCCCATTTTCACCAATGTTTTCCAAGATACTACTAGACGTCCTAGCTTGAGTAATCAGACAAGATATGGAAATAAAAGACATTCAAATTGAAAAGAAAAAAGTTAAATTATCCTTGTTAGCAGCTGATATGATCTAATATTTGGAAAATCTTAAAGACTCTTATTTTTATCAATTCCACCTCTCCTTCTTTTCCACCCAAATCTGAAGGAATCAGAATTAATAGATCAAGTATTTGAAGTGATTAAGCAGGAAGATTAGACACAGGTCATTCTTTGATTTCACATAATGTTACTGAACCTGATTTAGGACGAGATCTCTCTGTGTATAAATGCAGTTTAAATGTGAGGTTTAGGTTTTTTATTCCGATTAGACTCGACTTGTTAATATAGATGAACAAGACTTGGTTAAAATCTGAAGTTTAGCAGATAAACTACGGGATAATCTGTAGAAATTGTCTAAGAATAAAAGTCTTATTGAATGAGTCTGAAGGACAGAAATGTATTTTTAAAAAATCTTTTTGATGATTTTATTCTAGTTAATTTTATTGCATAAAATATTCTATGCTACTTTCTTTGATATATTTTAAAATTATAAATTATTTATAAAGAAGACACATGTACTAAGTCTATTTGCTGCTTTTCAATTTTATTTATTTGTTTGGGAGATATCCATGGCAAAGTTTTGGCTTTTCTATGGTTATCTAAATATTGTTTTTATA
Source organism: Cacajao melanocephalus (assembly GCA_963573385.1). NCBI lineage: Eukaryota > Metazoa > Chordata > Mammalia > Primates > Pitheciidae > Cacajao > Cacajao melanocephalus. The sequence goes on along the minus strand of CAUYLG010071500.1, from coordinate 14,138 downwards.
TTTGTTCAAATAATTTTTTTAACTTTTACATTCAGGAGTATGTATGTAAGTAAGTTTTATAGATAAACTTGTGTTGGGGGCAGGGGTTGTTGTACAGAGTATTTTGTCACCCAGGTATTAAGCCTAGTACTCATGGTGGCAGTGGCCACTCACCTGTAGCAGCTGCTGCAGGGATGTCAGCTGCAGTGGGGGAGGCATGGCTGGAACTGCATGCTCCGTGGAGCCAGTCGGGGCTGAAAACTAGAGGGTGCCCCATTCTGTACCGAGTTAAAGGGGCAGGAGCCCTGTGATCCCAGGCACTGCTGCAACTGTTTAGCTGTGGCTCCAGACCAGGGCATCTCTATGCTCTTGGGGGTCTTGGAAGTACCCCCTGCTCCCACAGCCTCAGAAGTGCTGGCTCCCACTCCTGGGGCCCACTCCAATTTGGCAGAAAAGTTGAAGCCGAGCCTGGGGGCTATAGTGACCTGGCTGGGTGTGCACACACTTATGGCTGCGCTGACACAACAGATTCCCCCCCCCCCCGCACCACCACATCGAAATGGAAGGAGGTTGGTGGGGCTGAGAGCAGCTAAACACGAACCTGCAGGCACCACTCAGCACAAATAGCCTGGGGGCCGTGAATGGCACGTCGATGGCAAGAGACAGGTACCTGGGATGAAATGGGCAGGTCCCTGGTAAAACCCCACCTTCAAGTCAAGGTTGGCTTGAAGCCTGTGGGTTGGGCTGCCAGGTTTGGGTGGGGTCCACTGCCTGGAGTGAGAAATTGTCGTGCCTTTTCTAAGCCAGCCCATTATGGATAAATCAGCATGCACTTCCTCCCTTTTGAGTCCATCAAATCTCCGGACTCAGCCAGACTTGAACAGACGTTCAGACGACCTGCCTGAAGAAAGGAGTCACCCACTTTGGGTCTCCTGAGAGCTATTCTGTTGCTCAATGAAACTCCTCTCAACCTTGCTCACCCTTCTGTTGTCCACATACTTCATTCTTCCAGGATGTGGGACAAGAATTCAGGACCCACTAAATGGTGGGACTAAAAGAGCTGTAAGACAAACTGAGCTGAAGCGTTCCCATCCCCTCCCCACATTCTGCTTGCCATGTTGTGGGTAATGATGAGAGAATAGCTGCAGTTTTTCAGATCTAGGGAATCCCTGAGCCAGGGTTGTAATACCCTCTTTGGGGCTCCATGGTTCCTGACATCTTCAAGCTTCTGGGCACCATCATGCTATCCTTGTCCAGATGTGGGTGTCCAAAGCAGAAGCCATATGTGGTACTTCTGATCTAGCCACAGCCTTACATGGAGCCAGCACCTGTGCAAGTGCCTGGAGCTGCCTGCCCTGCCACAGCACCCAGAGTGCCTGGCTGTGTGCAGTCATGAAATCCTGTGCTCACTCACTCACGTACCCTTCACCACTCTGTTCCTGGCTTGCCCTTGTCTTTGCATCTCCATGTCTTAGCAATTGAGAATAGTGCTGCAATCGACAGATATGTGAATGTGTCTTTATAACAGAATGATTTCTATTCCTTTGGGAATATACCCACTAATGGGATTGCGGGGTTGAATGGTAGTTCTGTTTTTAGCTCTTTCAGGATTTACCATACTGCTTTCCACTGCAGTTGAATTAGCCCTAATAAATATTTAGAAGTAAGTTATACTAAAGATTCATAGTATCAATATGCCTAATATATATAAGGCATGTTTTTGAATAAGGGGTTATTTCTTTGACTCAGTAACAAAAAGTTTAAAAGATTACTAAAGGTAAGGATGTTCAGAACCAAGATTAGATGTAGCCCATGGAGAGTCAATTATAAAAAATTTTATCTAAATTTATTTTAAATAAATATCAGAATATTTTTAAATAAGGTTATACTAAATACTTTTACTTCAGAATTCAATTTTATACGAAGAAAATAACATTCATTTTGAGTAATCTAGTTAATTTACTTATTATGTCATCAGGATATCATGGGTAAAATTTCCTCTAGTCAAACATGGATGCAAATATTTACATATATATTTAATTTAATATATGTTCTAAAATTTAATGCATTGTATTAAGGCTAATTTTCATATTATTTATCTTCCTCTAATAGACTCTGAACCTTTTTAGGTCATAGTTTGTGAAGTATTAATCTCTTTGTCTCCACCATATTGCCTGGATGCTGGAACATGATGAGTGCCACAGAAGTGACTTAGAATGAATGAATGAATGAATGAAATCATTTAGTGAATATTTCTACTTGAAAACCAGATCCAGAGTGGAATAAATCTCAGAAAAATGCCATTTTAAGGAGGTCTCAAACCTTGAACAGAGTCTAAAGTCAATATTCTTGTAGAAGCAATGACTATGTTTCAGTGATCATTCTATACATCTCCAAATCCAGCACTCTGGTGTGAACATAGAAAGTTCTTCATAGTCTATGAATTGTATTAAATTCAATGGAGCAAATGAAGTACAGGTGTACTTTCATTCCTAAGGCTTATATTGCTCTTCATATTGGCTGTTCTATTGTAGACTAGCTGGAGTTCTTCCAGGCGTTCACTCAGGTATGCACACCAAAGCCAAAAAGAAAAAAAAAAGGAATTAATGTAAGCCAGTGTCACTGCGATCAGCAGGATTCAGGTTGCGATCCTATTCACCTCTTGTACTTTTTAAAATTTACTGATGCACATGTAGAGACTATAAATTGGAGCCAAAATGCTTTTAATGTAAATATTATCACTCAAGTAAACCAGGTGTTTTCAGAGTCCTTAATTACTTGAAAGCTACTCAGCCTAGTTGTGGAGGCTCAAGTTGAGAAATAAATAACATAAATTTTACCTCTATTTATCACTAAGTCATGAGGAGAAAATCTTCTGTTGTCTCTGTTCATCCACATTTTAGCTCACAAACTAGGAAAACATCTCTTTCTACTCATTTCCATAGAAATATGTGAGGAGGATTAACAAGTTTGGGAGCCAGATGTTAGCCATCTACATATGTTTTCACAAATCAACTTTTTATTTGCTTGATTCTACACTGTTCTAAATGCTTCCCTCGTGTCCCATGAGTGCCCTTGAAGTAGCTATCTTATCTGGCCAATTCTGTCTTAAATTTTGTGGTATATAATTAGAGAATGATTTGTATTCAGCATTACTGATTGTGATTTTTGAACTGACACAAACTAGAGGTAAGTTCTTCTTGAGTGTATGCTGGGATATATTAAAATAATGAAATTCTACTAATCACAGGGATATTGAGATCCATAGACATTTCTTCAACCTTTTCAGTGGTGATATGACAGGTCTCCAACTGCTTACATGGTATATATTCAGATTATTATTGGAAATGAGTGATGGTAGAGTGGTAATGACTATTTATGTCCCTGTTTTACATCTAAAGTTTAGGCCCGAAGAGCTAGAATGTACTTTTGATAGTGTGGATTGTTTCTTCCATGTCTTTTAGAATACATCATTTCATTCTGCAAAGCTAAAATAAATTATATTAATAGAATTTTATATTGTATCTTTTTATTGTTTAAGATGGTCACCTCTGGCACAAAAACTAATTTAAATATTGTCATTTGAAGAAAATGAGTCAAAATTAGTGCTCCAATAATCACAAATGGCACTTGAGGGAAGAGTTTGACACTACAAAGTATTTTGTATTCTTTATCATTGAATTGAGTAAAATCATGCATTTAGTAGTTATCTGCAAATTGAGTGTTAAACACAAATAGGTGTGTGTCTTACTTTGAGCGTTTGGACCACTTAGTGTTGGAATCTTGTTAAGATACAAACTGGTGAATGGAATGGCAGTTTGGTATCCTGATACTTCTGAGGTTCAGCATTCTAAGTCTGGCTTATAGAATTCCAACCCACAGTCTGGAAGATCAGATACACTAATTTTCTATTTTTGGTTCTTGTCAGAGCAATGAAAATATTGGAGACCTTTTAATCTAGATCTAAATGGATAGATAGGTATAATGTACAGTTAACATAACTCATTAAAGCAACTCTAATATAAAGGTTTCTTACATTTCTCATCAAGGGAGGTTTAAATCTGGGTGCTTTAAGGAGTGCCAATAGCCACAAATCACTACTTGTAATGCAATTTGGAGTAAAGCCTGATGTACAGAAAGATGTTTCCTTAGCAAATATTTTAGATAGTTTTCTGCTTCTGCCACTGTTTTTTGTGTCACAGAGGAATATGATATAAAACATCCAATAAAAACTGTTATCTGAATCCAGTAACACAAAATAATCCTAAATGGCCAGCATTTTAAAATCTGAGATTTAATTGAGAATTTACTGAATGGTGCCATTAATAGTAAAGTCATACAGAATTAATATGAGTTGTCAGAGTAATACTATTTAGATTGTCATAGGTTTTTAACATATCTTCCAGTACAAAAATAGCAAAATTATAAACATATAAGAATGCTGTATGACCTGTCAAAGGCCTTCCTTTGCCTACCTTATCTTCAGGTATTAGACTTAAATAAAAACCTAGAAACATAAATGCCAAAGTACTGTATGGCATAACAGTACATTAAACTAACTATCACTAGAATACCTAAATCTTAAAATATTAACAATACCAAGGGTGTGGACCTACTGTATCTCTAACATATTCCTGGAGGGAATACAAAATGTTCAAGTTAATTTAAAACAGTTTGACAATTTTTTTAAAAGTCAACCATGCATCCACTAACTCTATTTATGTGGGCATATTTCTGTACTCTGTTCCAAATAGATCAAATCATAGATCTATTTATCTAATCTTTCACTGATACCACACTGTCTTGATTACTGTAGCTTTGTAGTAAGTCTTTAAGTCAGGTAATGTGAGTCTTCCAACTTTGTTCTTCTCCAGTATTGTGTTGGCTGTTCTGGGTCTTTTGCCTTTCGACATAACCTTTTGAATCAGTTTTTTGATAGCTCCAAAACAATTTGAAATTTTTATTGTGATTTTACTGAATATATAAATGAAGTTGGGAAGAACTGACATCTTAACAATATGGAGTATTCCTATCTATGAACCTGGAATAATTTTTATTTAGTTAGCTCTTTTATTTCTTTCATCAGAATTTTGTAGTTTTCCAAACACACACACATGCACAAACTCACACACAAATACAGACACACATGTACATATATATGTGTGTATATATATATATATATATATATATATCTAAGTTTAGATCGATCGATCTATAGATAGATAGATAGATTTATTCATGAATATTTCCTTTGAGGGAAATGCTAATGTAAATGATATTGTGTTGTAAATTTAAAATTCTACTATGGTAAACTGATTTTTGAAAAAGAAGCAAAGACAATATAATGAAAGAAAGGTCATATTTTTGACAAATGGTGTTGAAGCAACTGGACATCCATATGTAAAAGATAAATATAAACAAAGACTTTATATCTTTCACAAGAAAAAATCTCAGAAGAAATCACAGACCTAAATGTAAAATATGAAACTATAAAACTTCTAGAAGATAATATAGAAAAAATGTAGATGACCTTGAATTTAGCAATGACTTTTTAGCTATTATACCCAAGGCCTGATTCATTAAAAAATTTATAAACTGGACTTCATTAAAATTAAAAATCTCTGCTTCACAAAATTATCTGTCAAAGGGATAAAAAGACAAGCCACATACTTGGAAAAAAAAAGTTTAAAAGACATATCTAATAAAAGACTATTATCTAAAATATACAAAGATCACTTAAAACTCAACTGTAAGAAAACAAACAACCCTAATGAAAAATGGATCAAAGTTATGAACAGACACCTCAAAAAAATAAGATATTCAGATCAAAGATAAGCATATCAAACGGTGCTCCGTATCATATGTAATCAGGGAAGTACAAATTAAAATAACAATGAGATAGCACTACACACTTATTAGAATACCCAGATTCCAGAACACTGACAACATCAAATGCTGGAGAGGATGTAAAACAACAGAAACTCTCATTCATTGCTGATTGGATTGCCAAATGGTACAGCCACTCTGGAAGACAGTTTGGCGTCTTCTTATCAAACCAAATGTCCTCTTACCACATAATCCATAAACTACACATCTTGGTATTTATTCAAAGGATTACAAAGCTTATATCCACACCAAAACCTGCACACAGATGTTTATAGCAACTTTATAATTGTTTAAAGCAGAAAGTAAGTCGTATGCCCTTCAATAGATACATGCTTAAATAAACTGTGGTACATGCAGACAATTTAATATTATTCAGTGCAAAAAATAAATAGGATATGAAATTATGAAAAGACATGGAGAAAATTTATGCATGTTACTAAGTAAAAGTAGTCAATCTGAAAAGACTATGATTGCAACAATATGATGTTATAGAAAAGGCAAAACTATGGGGACAGTAAAAAGATCAGTATTTATCAGGGTATAGAGAAGAGGAAGAAAGAGATAGGCAGAAGAAAGGTTTTTAAGGCAGTCAAACTACTCTGTACAATACCATAATTGTCAATACGTGTTATTATACATTTTTCCAAACCCATAGAATGTACTACACCAAAAGTGAACCCTAATGTAAATTAATAGACTCTGAATGATAATGATGTGTCAAAGCAGGTTTAACAATTGTAACAAATGTACAACTTTGGTGGGGGATATAGACATAGGGAAGATATGCATGTTTCAGAGCCAAGAGTATTTGGGAAATCTGCGTACCTTTCACTCAATTTTACTGTGAATCTAAAAATGTTCTTTAAAATTATAATTAAAAACATAACAATACACTTATATATATTAGTGTTCTTCAGAAAAGTAGAACCAAAAGGATATATCTATCTATAAGTAGATATAGATTTACTATGGAAATAGGTTTAAGTAATTACAGAGGCTAATAAGTTCCACTGTCTTCTCTCTGTGAACTGTAGAACCAGGAAACCTGGTAATGCAATTTAATCCCAGTCAAAAGACCTGAGAACCAGGGGAGCTGATGATGTAATTCTGAATCTGAGTCTGAAGGCCTGGGAACCACGGAGGACACACTAATGTATGTCCAGGAGTTTAAAGGCTGGAAAACCAGGAGCTCTGATATCTGAAGGTAAGAGAAAATAGATGCTCCAGCTCAATGAGATCTAGAAAGAGAAAGAGCGAGAGAGAGAGTTTGTTCTTCATCTGTTTTTTTTTTTTTTTTTTTTTTTATTTGAGCCCACAATGGATTTGATGATATCTGCCCATATTGGTGAGGACAATCTTCTTTACTCAGTCTACTGATTCAAATGCTAATTTATCCTGGAAACAACCTAATAGACACACTCAGAAATCATGTTTTACCATCTTTCTGGATATCCCTTAGCCCAGACAACTTGACATATAAAATTAACAATCACACTATATAAACCAGCAATTCCACTCCTAGATGTTTACCAAGAGCAGTGAAAACATATAATTAAGGCGTACATCCAAATGTTTTTAGCAACTTTATTCATAACAGTCACAAAATGGAAACAATTCAAATGTCAATCGATTGGTAAATAGATAAATAAAATATGGTAAATGTGTACATGGGAAGGTTACTTAGCAATCAAAGGGCACAAGCTACTAACAACTTTTGGTACTGGGTCGTATAGGATGCTGCTATAACAAATGCCAAAAATGTGGATGTTACTTTGAATTTACATAATGTATAGAGACTAGAAGTTTGAGGCTCTTGATAGAGAAAGACTATATTGCCTTGAGGAGACTTTTGTTTGAAATATGAATGCTAATGATGATTCTGTTGAGGGCTGGAGAGAAGTGAGGTGAGCTATAAAGAAAGCTATGATCATCTTAGAGAATACATATCTTGTCATGAACAGAAATCTTGCTAGATAATGAACATTAACAACACTTCTGATAAGGCCTCAGGCAGAAATGAAAAACAGTAGAGAAAAAAGGTAATCATTGTTACAAAAGTGGCAGAAAACTTGACTGAATTAGTCTATTTTTCTGTGTAAACTAGAAATTACAAGCAATTGGCTTGTGTATCTGGCTGAGGACGTTTCCAAGCACAACAAGAAAGGTACAGCATGATTTCTCCTAGCTGCTTATAGTAAAATGCTAGCAGAAAGAGATAAATTGAGGAATAAAATGCTAAGCATAAAGGAATCTACACTTGAATCATTTGGGACATTCTTAGCCTATGTAGATATTATGCTGTGGAAACAGGGCCAAGAGTGAGGCTGAACAAGCTTTTGGTAAAAAGATTAGAGAAGACGCTTATGGATCCAATCAAATACCTCAGCAGAAACATTCCCAGTATGGACTGAAGCAGGCAGAACGTTGAGCCACAGATAATTTTTCTCAGGTCCTAAAAACTAATGGAATTTTTCATTCTGTGTTGCAGACTACTTCAGACTAGTAATCTCTTTATTCCTCCTATTTTGTCTCTTTCAGATTGGAAATCTTTGTTCCCTGTCTCATCATTATAGTTTGGAAGTAGATAACATGTTTCCTAGTTTCACAAATTTGTCAACATAGATACATTTTTCCATAGATGGACCACACCCAGATACTTATCCATACTTATTTTGAATGACATTTAGATGAGATTGTGGGCTAAATGGGTTAAGATTCTGGGGATGTTGGGATGAAGTGAATGCATTTTGCACATGGGATAGATTGAATTTGGGGGGTCCCAAGGTAAGACTATACCAAGTCTGGTTAGTGCCCCTCCTCAAAAATCATGTCCTTCCCAGAAAGTCAGAATGTAATCTTATTTAGAAATATGATCATTGCAGATGTAGTCAATATTAGGTCGTACAGAGTAATGTGATCTTTTAATTTAATATGATTGTTGTCCTTATAAGGAAAGCAGAGTGAAATAGAAGGATAATACCATGCATAAATGAAGGCAGAGATGAGAATGATGCATCTACCAGCCAAGGAACACCAAGTATTGCTGCACCAGAAGCTAAGAAGAACTAAGAAAATATCTTTTCCTAGGGTTTTAAGAGAGAGCAGGAACCTGTCAATACCTTGGTTTTAGACTTCTAGCCTTTAGAACTATGAAACAATACATTTCTGATGCTTTAAGCAACCCAGCTTGTGGTCATGGGCGGCTTAAAACAGCAAAATGTATTGTTATGGCAGCCCTAGTGAAGTCATATATCAGTCTCTTCTGATCAGACAGATTTGGAACTAAATTTTTTTTTTTAAGACCAAGTCTTGCTCTGTCACCCAGGCTGGAGTGCAGAGGCACGATCTTGGCTCACTGCAACCTCTGATTCCCAGGTTCAAGCGATTCTCCTGCCTCAGCCTCCCGAGTAGCTGAGGCTACAGGTGCACACCACCATGCCAGGCTAATTTTTGTATTATGAGTAGAGATGTGGTTTCACCATATTGGCTTGGCAGGTCTCGAACCCCTGACAGCGTGTTCTGCTCACTTCAGCCTCCCAAAGTGCCAGGACTACAGGCATGAGCCACTGTGCCTGGCCTGGAACTAAAATTTTTTAAAACCACACATGCCCCTTTACCATAAAAAATTAAAAATTGAAATTTTAGTTTTCAAGTGATAAAACTACAAAAAATAATGCTTTCTCTGAAGGAAGGTACTATAGATAAGAGCTTTAATTATTGAGCCTAGATTAAGTTACAGGAAACATGAATTTAACAATAAAAGTTATTGTACACATTATCTATGCATCTATGCATGATGTTACAAATATGTATGTGGATAAAAGATCCATTAAACTATGAAATTGGTGAATAGAGTTTAACAAAGCAGAGTATGAGTTTACCGATATGTTTTTTTTCCACATTGTAACTAGCCTTTAGAAAACTTCTCATGTGGTGTTTCAGTCTAGTATTGTAGAATAATATCCATAGTCTGATAGTCTATGAACATTCTCTTTTCCAGGTACATATCTACGTAAGCAGACTTTCTTCACATCCTTCAGCCACCATAACACAATCCTGTGAATTGAATGTAGAAGCAGATCTTAGAATCCACCTGTCTTCAGTAATCAGACATTAGAGATATTTGCAAGAAGGAAAAGCAATGCTACACTGTTCATTACATTTTTATTTTCTAAAATAAAGTTATAAAATACTATCTCAGTTACACTGTAATGAGTTTATTATTATGCTTAAAAATGAATATGATAAAGCATAAAGAAGTTATTACTTGTTGTCTTTTAACAACAGTCAGTTGGTTTAGGTAAATATAGTATTTCTGAGTTGTTACTAATAGATAAGAAATAACAAATAATAGCTTCTTCATGCTTCGTGCTGTCCTCCCCAAAGAATCCATCCACATCTACTCCACACTTCTATCTCCTACTCTCTCATGTGTTCCTAATTACATACAAAGTTACACATATCAATATTTTCCCCAGCATTCCCTGACTATTCTTGCCTCACTCCATCAAGTATCCCTGTCTTTTACACCTATAATTTATCCCTTTTTCTTTTTTATTGTGGCAAGAACACACCATGAGACCTGCCCTCTTAACTTTAAGTCCACAGTATTGTTTACTATAGGCAACATGTTACACAGCAGAACTCCAGAGCATGTTCATCTTGTACAATTGAATCTTTGTTTTTATTCTCAAAGCTGATTATCATGCACAAGTCATACTTATTATTTAACAAAACAATTCAAAAAGCCTCTCTTGATTTATTGCCCTATAAGAAGCTTGTTTTGAGGGTAAGAATGGGAGAGATTTATCATATCTTAAGGCCAGGGTGAAGACTAGAGTGAAAAATGTGTATCACAGAGAGTAATATTTCATGCAATAATGGCTTGAAATATAAACAAGAAGAAGATCATAAGCCCAAATCTTGTTATTTTCAACTTTGCTTTACTGGAATGTTTGGATTTTCTGAAATTATCACTTTTATGATCACATAACTTCTTAAATATAAAAAGGCAAACATTTTAGAATCTCCTCAAGTTTAAGTTCTAGTAAGATAAAGAACAATAGACATAACTCAGAGAAACAGAAGTACTTTAGCATCCTCAATAATTTTACGAGTTTAAAGGGATCCTTGAGAGTCACTGAATTAAACAATACATAGAGAGGAATACACCTGGATGGTGAGTACCTGGGAACATGTTTTATTACTATTTATTTTCAAACTTTATATTTGGAAATACTTATATACTTATGGGAATTTGCAAAGAAAAGTGCTGATAAGTGTCATGTACCCTTTACCTAGTTTATGTCAATAGTTACATCTTATGAAAACGGGAAATAGGCATGAATACATTTGTATAACCACTGTGGCATTCAAGATGCAGACTATTTGGTTCCCATAAAAATCTCACGGATGGTGGATCTAATTATAGGTACTCTATTAATAACTTCCATTTGTTGAATTTATTCCATTACTATTTCATATATTATTTTAGAATAAACTAATTAATGAAAGACTTTTCTTAATGTCTTAAAATTTAAAAATTCTGGGTTGTATGTAACAACATAAGTGTCCTAAGGTTTAGTTAGATGATACTGCATTGAGATTAGGCCTCACTTGTGTCATGAATCAAAGTTTTGAAATGAAATGATGGATTGCAGATATTATCATACCTTGATTATACTCAAATGACAGGGAAATGTCAAAGCCGAATAGGAATTCACTATAAAAAGTTATCTGTGGTCTAGTTTAACACGTTTCATTTTAGATTCAGAATATATGTCTGAAGCTATGTATACCATACTCTGTCTCCTTTTCAAAGCAGAGATATAACTGCCTTTCCTCCCGTTCCAAGTGTTCCATAAAATCTTTCACAGATGCAAACATTCTCAGCCATCCTCTGATAAATTACTTTCAGTGTCAAGAAACTCACTATTTTTTGAGAAAGCCAAATTTGGTAAATTTTTCTTACTGTTCTTCCATATATTGATCTAAAAATCTGTTTCAGTAATACTTCCACTTTTGGATCTAGGTTTCCCTTCTGGAATCGGAGTAAGTAATCCTGCATCTTATCCCTCAAATATTTTTTAGTAACTTAAAATCTTATCTCTTTAAGACTTTACTTCAGGCTAAAAAAATCCCCATATCAGCTGTCTTTATGTAAACTGACTATCAGACTCTTAGACATTTCACTTGTCTTTCTTTGGAAATGTGTCAGTTTGTTAATAAACTTGTTAAACAGTGGCAGCCCCAAGAAAGCACATTTTAAAAGACTTGGTCTAACTTGTGCAGAATATGTCAAAGTGTATAATACAGCAACATCAAGTCTTGAAGTGTCTTAAAAATAACCGCTTGATTTCAGACTATGCTATAATAGAAATAAATTTATTGGTGGCATATAAGTAAATAATTCCAACTAGGGAAATTTCTCTTTTTAAAACAAAAAGCTGAATTCTTGCAGGGGTATTACTTCCATACTTATAGTTTTATTGTATCAATATTAAATTGGTCCTCCTTAGTACAAAATGCAAAGGTTTATTTTCTTTCTGCAAAACCAAATTTATTTTTACTTTCTCACCTTTCTGACTGAAATGTTGCATATAGCTCTAGAGCTTCTTAACGTATTTATTTTATTTCCGTCTTCTTACAAATCACCCAAGTCCATGCTATGACACTGAGAAAACTTCATTTTGGTGAAGGGTTTTAGATGAAACAGTAGAACCAATTTCTGAAAGTTTCCAGTGTTACCCATACAAGGTGAATTCACAATCCATGGGGGTGGCAGCAAAAATCACAACTGCTGGCACTATTCTAACCAACATACCTCTGTTAGTATGTTTGCATTGCTATAAAGGAATACCTAAGATTGTGTAATAAATAAAAGGAGTTTATTTGGCTCGTGGTTCTGCAGGCTATACAAAAAGCATAGTACAGAAATCTGCTTCCTGAGTTGAGTCCTCAGGAAGCTTACAATCATGGTGGTAAGTGAAAGGGAGTCATTGTGTCACATGGCAAGAGAGGGAGCAAAAGAGTGAGAAGGAGGAAGTGCCAAGCTCTTTTAAACAATCAGATCTCGTGCAAACTCATACAATGAGAACTCACACATTACCCTGAGGACAGCACAAAGCCATTCAGGAAAGATCTGCTCCCGTGACCCAAACATCTCCCACTAGTCCCCATCTCCATCATTGGGGATCACATTTCAACATGAGATTTGGAGAAGATATATATCCAAAGTATATATATATATATATATATATATATATATATATATATATATATATCAATGTCAAACAATTTTAGAGACACCCAGTTGTAAATTAGGACTATTATTTTATAAGGTACTTAATTCTATTTCTTGGAATTCTAGAGTTAAAAGAAATCTGAAGAGATTAGCTAATTTCCATAGCTTTCATATAGATAATCTGCTAACTATACCAGGGCAGAAGAACATTCAATCTACTATCTCCTCAAAATTTTCAAGAAAGTCATCCAGAAATTCGTTCTTCCTTAGTTTAATTTGCACTTGGCCTTTTGTGGAGAATAAAAAGTGTTCAACGCCCCTTACAAAAAAAACAAACCATCAGATTCTGGGAAAATAGTGGTGCTGGTGGTAGCATAGTTTTTGGATCATCCAGAATCCCATAGATAAACTTCCAAATTATCAGTAAGAGAGAACTTAGGAAATAATGTTCCCAGGGCTTCTTACTAAATAATTTACAAGAGAACAAGTTTCTGGCAATCAAAATAACCAGACAGATAGACACATTAAGACTGATGGTGAAAAGTAAATATATACAAAATGAGAGTTAAAAGGAAGCAACTGTAGTACAACATGGCTATGTTCTCTGACAATATAGATATAGTACAACTTTAATAGAATAATGTTACAGATAGCATTTCTGGGTTTTTATCCCTTATTTTTCAGTAGTTGTAATTAATAGTAGCAGAAATAGTATTGTTATTATGACACAGCTTAACGAGTAGTGTGGGATAAAGCAAATGAGCAAATACAGGTTATTATATTTCTTTTTTTTATATATAATATAACTATATATTTCCTTGCTATGTGCCAGGAGTTGTTCTAAGCCCTCTGAATAAATTAACCCACTTAATCTTCTAAACAACCCAATTAGTAGGTGCTATTGTTATCCCCATTTTACTATTCATTTTTTTTTTGAAAGAAAGAAAAAGAGAGGAAAGAAAGTGAGAGTGAAAGAAAGAAAAAAAAGAATGTAAGAGAGAATGAAACAGGAAGAGGAAGAGGGAGAGAG